>JAKWJD010001766.1:28880888-28965888 GCA_027705065.1 Solanum peruvianum
TCTATCTTCCTTGTCTTAGGCCACAAGACCATGATGTATTACATCCCCATGAATGAGGAAAGGTATTTTTAACTAAGGTCTTCAATGTACAGCCCGGTGATGAATCTACTTCCACTCCCCAACCTCTAAGGAGTCGTAGAGCAATGTCTTTATTGGCAGTTGTGCAACCTTCGGTTGAAGCTACTTCTGCGGATTGCGATAGCTCCTGCCCTTTGATCAAGGCTCTCTCTCGCTCAAGACGTCGATGCCCCACTTGGTTGGACCCTTTCTTACCAGCATGGGGAGTGGCGATGGATGCCAAGATGAAGAATCCTCAACGCCAATTAGGGGGTACAAGAGATAGTTGGATCGTAAGACTTTATCTCACATCCCACTCCATTCCATGAGATAGTAATTTTAAGCATCTTTGAAGAATCATATTGAGAAAAAGAAAGAAACCGATCATTGAATTGATTAACTTGAGATGAGAAATCTATCATGTCCGAGTTCTACGATTCGGGTTCAAAGTAGAGTTTCAAGACAATAAAGAAGTGGTGCTTCTTTCCTGTACTCCAACTTAGTTGCTCATTCCGTATAAGCGAGTGAATTTCAAGCAAGGGAAACATCCTATTAGGAATGGCTTCCTTTTAGGTTGTGTTGTTACAGACCAGACTTTTCTAACAAGGAAGGGGAGACGGATAACTAATCTAATACAGTATCGCTACGATCGGGCAATAGCGTAGATAAGATAAGACTTAATGTGTGAAGATATGGTTGTGTTTCTCTTATGTCCCGTTCCTTCAATAAAATAAGAATCCATGCACAGGGCTAGTGCCAGCGCATAGTTAGAGTCTTCCCTGCGTGCCTAATATCCACTCCTTCTAGTCGAGTGCCTTGTGGTGCCTTTAAAGATGAGAGAAGGCGATACCGAAGAGAATAACTCAAGGGCACTGGCAACTACATCAACTCAATTTTTTTGCGTAAGTGAGGATGCCTATAATCATAGTCTGAACTTGAAATCTTTCGTTGGCTCATCTCATCGATTGGCATTCCGATCCTGGTCATTCATAGATAGTCGGCGCTTTTAGTCATAGGCTATCGCCCATTCAGAATTGCCGCATCTCTGCCCGTTCCCTATTCTATTAAAGAATGAATGGGAATTGATCTAACAAAAGCTGGGCAAAATCCATTCTTTCCATCTTTATGTTCGCTAAACTTTCTTCCTTTCTTGCTTTCATGAAGCTGACCTTAACATATATCTCTTCCATTTTCGTAGATGGAAGATCCGGTGAATCAATTCAATTAGATACCGCTTACCTAGATATGGTGCTTGTCCCTCGAAGCGAAGGTAAATACCAAGACATTGGGGATTCTGAATCTGACGGCATTTTTCTTTGGTCGAACGACTATCAATCCTGGACCGATGAGAAAGGGGTTGAAATCATACTTGTCTTAACCTAATATACATGGATCCCGGATTAAATTCCATTAAGGCATTCATTCTCTTCATGTAAAGGAAGAGTTCAGCAGAAGTCATCTCTCTGACAATGGTCGTTCTTTCTACCAAAACTTGTGGCATCTTTCATCAAAGATAGGTGTAAGCTAATTTTCTCACTAAACCCCTTTCCTTACAGTCAACAGTCTTTTCGCTCCTCATTTCTTGCATACTAAGATTATTCTTATCCGTGCATTGTTTCGTGGAAGTCTCACCTATATAGGAAGTATGGAAAAGATAGTTTATCCCTGCGGGGAGGACCTCAGCTCAGTACGCATAGAAGTATAGTCTACCTATATTTAGCTCTTCTGGCATTCTTATACCTATAACAGGAACCCGGACCTACATCTTTTGCTTGATGTTTTGATGGACCGGGTATTCCACTCCTAAGACTAAATTTACCCGCACATAGAAAGATCTCAATAGGCCTAGGGCGGGAGGGAAAGCTCCACTTAAGGGAAGGGGGAAGAAATAGGCGTGGGCAAGAGTCTGTAACAAAATTAATTGAATAGGCAGAGAAGACAGGTAAGACTATCGATTCAAGCAAGTCCGACTAGTGTAGGCGCCGCCTTCCAGATTTCTAAAAGCGGGTGGTTTTAAGTCTAGAGCCCTATTCTAGTTGCAGAGTGTGGGTAGACGACAAGTATGTTAGCAAATTGGTGAATCAATAGGCTTTGCTCCTTCCTTCTCTTCCAGGAGTAATTCTATCATCTATGGCGAAGATATCGTATAATAAGAAAGGGCTTACTTTTTAGAGTGATCTTTCTCAATTTCGGGACGGGAAGGCTTGGTTGAAGGCAAAATTAGGTGTAATTTGCCATTTACTAAGAAAAGAAAGGCAGGGTAGAAAGTCTTGCTTACTTATTTCTCCATCTATGTAAGAGAAG
This sequence comes from Solanum peruvianum, assembly GCA_027705065.1. Taxonomy (NCBI): domain Eukaryota; kingdom Viridiplantae; phylum Streptophyta; class Magnoliopsida; order Solanales; family Solanaceae; genus Solanum; species Solanum peruvianum. The sequence goes on from JAKWJD010001766.1 coordinate 28,883,250, forward strand.
GGCTTTTGAAGTTTATATCTAGTCGAAAAAGTGATAAGAAGGTCTAATCATGATACTTAAGTCGTATGCTTAACACATGCAAGTTGATCAGTTCGCCCTTTAGAAATAGGATAAGAAATTCATCGGTTCGAATCCGAGGAAGGGTTTTTTCTTCCGGTATGCCACTCCTCCAGCAAGGAGCGAGATAAAAAATTCTGACCTATTATGTCACCTTTTTTCGTTAGAGGCATTCTCTCTCTTATTGCAACCTTTCTGGGGAATTTCGCTGTTAGAGTAATGCCAATTTGAATAACTGGTAAGTGTCTCATGTTGTTCCTTTTAGTGATTATGAGGTTGATCCTTATTTTGAGATTTTTTTTGTTTTCGTTGAAAGAGAAACTACCGTTTTAATAATATATTTATTTTGATTCTTATTTTATTTAGTATCTCTTTATTTATATTTTTTCTAAGGCACTATTTGGTATCCCATTTAGGGATTTTGTTCTCAGCTTCTCTCAGAGATTTTGGTTTTTAGTGTCGCGGGATCAATTCCTCTTCCAGGCCCTTCCGGCAAGAAAGTGGGGTTGAGTTTGAAGAGGATCATTTTGGAATTGATATCCTTTTGGAATCATGGAAAAAATCTATGGTAACGGGGACATTGGTGGACCACCCAGAACCATAACCAGGACATGTGCCGCCTACTATTCAAGTAGCTCCCAGGGGGAACGAAACTGGTCTATAGAATCAGCCCCCACCAGTGGTCCCCTATCCGTATAAACTGGATAAATTGATAGGGGGGATTCATTCAGTCTATCCAGCAGAGGCTCCTAGCCAAATACTTCTATACTCCCCCTATTGGGATCATGTACCTGGCTGAAAGAGAAGCAAAAAACTTATTCGAGGTCAAGGCCGAGATTCTAAGGATCATGGCGGTCCTTGATCCAACGGGGGATTGGTTGGGACGGGAAGCTTGGTCCATCAAGAATCCGCGTACCGCGACGGGAGAGCATTCCTTGGGTAAACTCCATACCCTTATTTTGGATCTTGAATCGAGTGGAGTCAATTCCGAGTCCTTCTCTCAATTAAAAGGGAAGGTACCCCTGCGAAGGGGTTGGGGCGAACACTCTACCACATAGTGGATGGATAAATAGGACTACTAAAATGGAGATTGTGTACAACAACAATCCTATATTTGATGCCGATTCATCCACACTTCCATTCCTTGTAGAGAAAGTCTTACTGCTTGCAGGCTGGGAGTTGTATGAGCGGTAACGTCCACGTACGGCTCCGTGAGAAGGGCGACAATTCTCCAGAACAAAAAATACTGCACTGAGGGAAGTCGTATGAGTCACTGAAACGAATGCAGGAGTGCCCGTTTTCTATCAATAGAGGGAGCAAAAAAGGGGCTTTGCTCCACTTTACAATATGAAGAGAGAAATAAGGGTCAAAGTTTTGACCGCTCACAGTAGTTCTACATATAGAAAAGAACCGTGAAAGAGGCGATAAGATCGGTACTCAGACCCATTTACTATCTCGAGTTTCCAGACAGATCGCACTTTTGCCTAGGTCGAGGCTTCCACTCCATCCTAAGACGGATCAAAGAAGAGTTGGGAACCTCTCGTAGGTTTTTAGAATTCGACATCAGGAAGTGTTTTCACACCATCGACCGACATCAACTCATCCAAATCTTTAAGGAAGACATCAACGATCCCAAGTTCTTTTACGCCATCCATAAAGTCTTTTCCGCCAGATAACTCGTAGGAGGTTAGAAGGAACCTTACTCCGTCCCACACAGTGTATTACTATCGGCCATAACACGCAACATCTACCTACACAAGCTCGATCAGGAGATAGGGAGGATCCGACAGAAGTATGAAATTCCGATTGTTCAGAGAATAAGGTCGGTTCTATTAAGAACAAGTGGTATTGGTGACCAAGAAAAGTCTTCCGAAGAAGCAATCTTCAACGCTCCTCAAGACAACACATCCATCATTGTGGGAAGGTTAAAGAGCATCCAACTAAAAACGTCCTTTGATTCCCTTGTTTCGCCGTGGCACCCCCCTCCCTCACAAGCACCCCCCGTCTCTGGGGGGACCAGAAAACGTCTTTCATGTTTCCACCCTTTGTCGGCCCTTGCTGCCTTCCTTAACAAACCATCAAGCCTCCTTTGTGCTGCCTTCTTCATAGAAGCCATCGGGTTTACCCAGAAGTCCGAATTCTATGGTAGAGAACGCTGTAATAATAATTGGACCATGCGAGACTCTTTTAAGTATTGCAAAAGGAAGGGCCCGCTAATAGAGCTGGGCGGGGAGGCGCTACTAGTTATCAGGTCAGAGAGAGGTCTGGCCCGTAAGCCGTCCCCCTTAAAAACCTATTACTTAATAGGGATTTTTTACATACGATATGCCGACAACTTACTACTGGGAATCGTGTGTTCCGTCCTAACGACTCATAGAAATACAAAAATATATCGCCTACTTCCTACAATCTCTCTTGACCCATTGGGTAGACTCTGGAGGATCAACAACCATAGCTTCACAGAGTGCGGTAGAATTCCTCGTTACAGTCATTCGGGAAGTCCCTCCCAGGGCGACTCCCTTACAATTCGTGCGAGAGCTGGAGAAGCGTCTACGGGCAAAGCACTGTATCCATATAACAACTTGCCACTTACGCTCCGCCCTCTATTCCAAGTTAGGAACTTAGGTAATAGTATATCGATCAAAGAGTTGACGAAGGGGATGAGAAGAAGAGGGAGTCTACTTGACACGGTTTAACTAGTGTAGACTCTTGGAACTGCTGGAGTAAGAAGTCCCCAAGTGAGAGTCTTATGGGGTTCCTTCAAGCACATACGACAAGGACCAAGGGAGATCTCGTTGTTGTATAGGTCAGGTTGTAGCAAGGTGCCATCGGACGTTCAACAGGTAGTCTCACGATTGGGCACTCATGCCCTGACAATTTCATTGTATACTCCCACGGGTCGGAAGGCGGCAGGGGGAGGACGGTGAAACTGGGCAAGATCTATCAGCAGCGAATTCCCCATACAAATAGAGGCACCAATCAAATTGATACTTCGAAGGCTTTGGGATTGAGGTCTTATTAGCCGAAGAAGACGCTGGCAAATCCACGTAGCCTACTTGACAAACTTCGGTGATGAAGACATCGTAAATCGGTCCGCATGCATCACGATAAGTCCTTTGTCCTACTACAGGTGCTGCGACAACCTCGGCGCGGAATATAATTCTAAAGTACTCCAAAGACACAAATATAGTAAATCAAGAATGTGGTAAGACCCTTGTAGAGTTCCCCAACAGCATAGAGCTTGGGAATGTTGGATCCCGTCAACATCCGAACAACAATGAGCACTCAACTACTAGTAAAAGGGGAGAAAGTTGACTTTGAGATGAGAAAGAAAAGAAAGTGCTTATTGTTGCTTTATTAGTAAGTAAGCTTGTTTTATATATCCTCAATAAAGGCAAAAGATCACTCCTAAAAGAAAGCTTTCTCTTATATACGATACCATACCGCAAAATTGCATTTTTCTTCCTGCTTAAGGCACTAGTTTGGAAGGAAACCCTGATCAGGCAGGTGGCCTAGCTAACATAGTTATCCGTCAAAAATAGCTGCATTCCGTTGCAGGCTACTATAGAGGCATAAAATTATCTAGAGTTTAAGAAAGATATTGAATCGAAAGGGGACATGCTTGCTCACGGGTTGGATCGATAGGGAATTCTCTGATCTATGACCCCGAAAGAAAGATAGTATTTTTTTCAATTCCACGCATTGGAACTGAAAAGGGATATTCATAAACACTCTTCCTTGCTTCTAACCTCTTATCTTATTGTAGGAGATAATCAGAGAGAGAAAATCCTATCATTTCCTTTTGAATAAGGCTACGCTCCTTCAAGACTTTGAAACCTTTAAAGATAGAATCTTTGTTTTCAGGCGGGTTTTCATCTCCACCAACAACCAAGACGCATGAAAGCGGTTTCCATCGCTACTAGGCAGAATGACATAATGACATGATACTCAATTACGTAAGCTGATTGTTCGTCCACTTCAAACGCTCAAAACATACCTTTTTCCGTGTGAAATGACAAGGATTGGTTTGGTTTCTTAGGGAATCCCAAGCAAAGCAATCTCTGCAATTTCCGAGTTCAGTAGTAGAATAGAAATGGACCTCTCACTCAATTCAATAACATGTTCTAGGGCATCTTTTTCTAATAATAATGTTCGCATTTGACCAGGCTTTTTGGACGTTCCATGATTAAACCGACTAGCGGCACTTTCGAGATGCCACCTTGAAATAGAAAGTATTTTCAATTCCATTTGACTCGGGGCGTCAGGGACCCTCCAACAGAAACCTCGTCTTTTTTGTCGTCGATAAGTTCTCCCTCAGTGCCCTACTATTCATAAGAAATACTGATTGTTGAGAGACTGATTTATGAAAGCCCGGTGAGGCCTCAACCGACAGCCTTGCTTCGTTCTGCGGCGGTTTTCAAGCTAGCACCCGTTTCAGCATATCATCTCGCTCGATTCAAAAAAAAAAAAGAAAGAGACGCAGTTTTTGATTATCCAGTTCTATATCGAAAACGAGCAATTGATCCCACGAAAGCAACATTGGCTTTTATGCGGGTTCAACTGGAATTGTAAGAAGTGAGGTAAATTGCCTTTCTCCCCACCCCATATGCCTCCTCTGCTTATGCCAGTGGTGATGAACTAACTATGGCTATTCAACGTCAAAATCAGAGTTTTCCTTACTACATAGCTGGCTAAACGAAGCCCCAGTGTTTTTTGTCAAACCCCAACCCCTTTATTAGTAGCCAAAGTAAATGCAAGCATGAGATCAATGTCACTTGCCATCCGTTCGTTTTGTGTTCAACAAAGGCCATCGATATTCCCTTACATCTCATGTTTTGATTTTTATGAGCCCTTCTATTGTATTCCATAATCAAATCTCTCTGATAAACATCTTGTCGATGATTCGATTTTCACATATTATTTAGAATCTTCGTATGCGCTTTTCGCCTGGCTTCTTTGCGTAAAGAACCTAACTCATCGAAAGATAACAAAAATGTACCATTTAACCTTTTAACCAGTGTATGGTAAGTAGTGGCAATAAGAATCTAAACTTTCTAAAAAATTGGAACCAGAACTTGAATAGGAAAACAAGTGGACACACCCGCAAGGAAACCCATCTCGAAACCCCGGTGAGTCCCGTCCTGCCCTGCCTTGAACTAGAACTCGGAAACCAGGACACATAACTAATAAGAGAGTAGCTACCAAAACAAGATCCCTAAGGTGGCACCTAAGATCCGAAGGAATCTCTTGAGAACTAATTACATACCTGATGTTAGCTTGTGTGCGCATAGCCTTATCTTATCTTTAAATAATTCCTATAGGCGGCTAGAAAGATGTTATTTCTGTTGTATGTTCTACTCACAACATTTCTATTCCATTCTATTTATGTAGGAGCCGTTTTTTTTCTTTGTTTGCCGGATTAGTACGCTTTCTTTTCGATAAAACCTTCTCTCGTGGGTCGTTACATTTCAGGCCATTTATGATCATTTAAAGGGTTTCATATTAAAAAGTCTAAATGAAGTCAAGATTGTTCTTGCGTAGAAAAGCCTACTTAGTTGCTCTTGCTGCTTTTAATTTAAGAGCAAGTTGGTCTAGCATCTTACTCTTTCATCTTTCAAAGAAGTTAAAATAGAAAAGGGTAGGAAAGAGCTTGAACGACCGATTTCACAAGAGGTCGTACCCATTTTCATGCTTATCAATGAGATTCCAAGGCGCTTCACCGAGAAGAAAGATTTCCCAAAATGCGATTTTCAACCTCTTTCCATAGAATCTTTTGTTATAGGAATAGGGTGTTTGATACTTCCTCTTATATAGACTCCACTATTTCATTCATTCATTAATTCTCGGTGCAAAACACTCCAGCTAGGGAACTCTTCATCGAATAGAGACCTTCTTTCTGTAATTCTGTTTGAATCCTCAAAAAATGTCATCCTGGCACAGAAGACTCTTCATCAGCGGTCAGAGGATTCGTTTTTGACTTCCCCCATTCGAAGAGTTTTCAATCGCGATCCAAGATTAACAAAGAATCAAACCTTCCCCAATAAATATAGGAATCGTCGAATGTGAATTTGCGAGCAAAGCTGATCAAAAAGTGTGGCGTACTTTTTATCACTTGGAAGGGTAAGGATCGACTGGATGCCTTGGAGGAACCATAGAATTCACCGTTTGCAACGACTCTTTTTAGTTCCCCTAACCTTGAGGTGGCGGAAGATCAAGTTCTTGGATAAGGTTACCAGTTTCGCAGCCCTTCAAAACTCCCTTCTTGAAAAGATTCAGTAGATTTACCAGGTTACCAGAAATGACAAAAGAACAAAAAAATGGCTAACCAAGAGTCTTTGCCCGACTAAAAGAAAGGGTTTGCTGGTAGAATGGGGGTATATATCATTTTTTGGCCATATGGATTGAAAAATAGTTCTTTGGAAAAAAACTACACCACGCTCCCAAGATCAATGGAAGGTCCCGCGTAGATCAATTACCTATATCATGCTTTTCAACAGCTGAGGTCTAAGACCCTTTTGGAAGCCAACCCCAGAAGAAATATGGAGGGGGAACTACGTGCAGTAAGAACAAACAGAAAAGAGCACATAACATGACTTACTGGGATCGTCGAAATGATAGCAACATCGCATTGATAATTGATTCGTCAGATTAACCACTTAGACAGAGAGTTCCCCATATTCCATTTCTTTGGCAACTGAAATAGATCTAAACAGATTGCTCGGGTACCCAGGACTTCAAAAATAAATTGAAAATAATATCGCTTTGCTTGACCTGATCGTTGTGCCTTGAGCAACTCTTAGTTCCATTTGTCGGCCCCACGGCTTATTTAATCTTGATGTTTGAAAGAAGATATGTTCAAATACTCATTTTCAAACATATGCACAGAGAGTCAGTCAAAACTCCACTTTTTTGAAAGAAGGGCCTACGACGTAAGGCTCCTCCTACGAACCAATGAACCTCCAAACCTAAGGAATAGATTTCAGCATCGGGAAGCCTACTCCTCGAGTTGTTTGGTACGTGAATATGCTTGCCGCGGAGAAAACTACTTTTTATTCGCTTGCTTGCGCGCCTCTACTCATGCGGGACTGTGCAATACTTAGAATGGAGCACGCCGCCCGTCCATGAAGGCATAATGGTTCGAAGGCCTTCCTTAGCGGCCTCTTCCTCAAAAAGCAGGATTAAAGGCAAAAGAGAAGAGACCCCTACAAGCATATGAAGTCGCGTTTTAAGGGCCTTTGGATGCCTTAGGGGAAAACTCTCTAGTACAAGAGAGATTTTATTCTTTCTGCTACTCCCGGTTATAGGTACATTACTTCACTTCAATTAGACAATATAAGAAAGCAAGGTCTTTTCTAAAAGGCTCCACGCAAAATAACGTAGCTTTTATCTCAGCTATCCTGTATGATAACACGACCGTTGGTTCCCTTTCGAGCCGAGAGACAAGGGATTGAAATTCATTGGATTGGACAAGTCTTCTCCATGATATGAGGGAAATGAAAATAATTTCTCAAAGATCCATCAAAAAATCAGTAAAGTTGTCTATAAATGTAAAATCATATATAAACCCTTATTTTGAGGCAACTATTCCATAGCCTTTTAGACTGCCTTGCCTGACCTTGACCTCTTCGCTTCTCAGTGTTGACAAAACCAAAGGTGCGGACTATTGATAGCTATAGGTTTAAGGTATGAAAATATTATATATGTCTCCTCACTCCCTGACTTTATTCTCCGAAGAAAATGTAGTAGAACTTATACTTTCCATTCAATGGAATCGCTCCTCCACAGTACTAGTCATAACTAAACTCCTAACCTTTGAAATTGAGCTTCTCCGGTCCTGGGAGAGTTGCTTCTTTCTTTTAATTGGTTTTCCCACTTCAAAAGGTTTCCATAAGACCTTATCCCTCAAACCTCATGTGGAAAGAGACATTCCTTAGGTTGTTGTTTGAAAGAAGAAATATCCATTGCGACGAAGATGACAGAATGGCACCCGCTTTCTTAAGGATCCTTGCTAATTCAACTAGATTTCCTTTCCTGTAATGAAATAGCCTTGAGTAAATGGGCGTCAAGCCTATAAGTCATGTACTCAAGAAGAGTTTATAGGTGAAGATACTCTCAGTCGAAGGTAGGCGGTCTTCCTAGCTTTAGGGTCAATCAAATAGATAGAAGATATAGTGCCTTGGTCAGAGAGAATGGGGCACGAGTTCGTGACCTAATAGAATTGTGATTTGTGATCCCGGGGAAAGCTATCATAGTGATTCAACTAGACTTAATAGGAAATGAAACAAACCGGGATAAAGCTTTAACCAAGCGTAGTTGGCGGAGTATGACCTCTTCATTTGAAGTTTTTTGGATTACTAGTGTACTGTAACTGACTTAATAGAATATGGTATTAAATAATCATTTTGTTTCTAACTAACGTGGATGGGGAACCTGAAAAGGTGATAAATATATCTAGTACTAGTACAGAACAACATTATTAACAACACTGATAAACATAAATTTATTTAGGTTTCAAGTGTATAGTAAAGTAATCTTAAGTAAGGTTTCACTCCAAAATGAACTATCATTAATTAGTGATAACATGCAGCATGTGTACTTACTTAAGAGTGTAAAGGATGGGTAATTGAGTATGCATGCAATGCAAGCATACTGTAAATGAAATGATGATAAAATAGTAAAAATGTAACGAAGGTGTACAAGTGTACACTTTAACAACCATATATTAGTACGTACGTACTATAGGAGGAGAGTGGGTGGGGGTAGGGCAGATACATACAAACAAATAAAACAGCCACTGGCATTCACTCTTCTCTGCCAAATCTGCCACCATATGCAACCATTTCCTTTCCCCCACCTTTTTTTTTCCAGATCAGTACTCACTCTACTCCTATAAATATATAACACTAAACTCTCATCATCACAATTACATGCATACATTCCCTTTCCTCATCCCTTAGAAAACTAATTAATTAATGGCAGACCCCAGCAAGCTTGTTTACAATTTCTCGAACCAGTCCTCTAATTCCTCCACCGCCTCATTCACAGATATGGTGGATCATCAGCACCCACCCATGATCCCTAAACCAAAAGCAAAGGTTCCATCTTCTCGAATGTTCTCTTGCCTCTACTGTTCTCGCAAGTTTGGCACTTCTCAAGCTCTATTAGGACACCAGAATGCTCATAAGCGTGAAAGAGACTCTTCTTGCCGTATTATGTTTTCCACCACCACCAAAACCACCGACTCCTCCGACAGTACAAACAAAAATAGTAATATGGTCCACCTCCATTTTCTTCAAATCAACAACGACATGGAGCTTCCCTCTCTCATCATGCCTCAACGAAACGGAAAAAATTCTTTCTTAGGAAGGATTCCCCTTACTAGGGTGGGACTATTACACCAACTAAAGCTTAGGAAGGAATGGAAAGATAGGATGCTCCGAGAGCTAATGGAAAGAAATGCATAAGAAATAACAGATTTACGATAGAAGTCGAATATGACTAAGTAACAAGGGGCAAGATATAGACTCTAGCGCGTCAAGTCATACACACCAGAGTGACTTCACTACCTGAAGAAAGAAAGAAGCTTCGGCATGGTCGAAGAAGACATGGAAGACACCGGGGGCCAAGGCTTCTTTATTGTAAGGCCACAAACGGGATGCGTTGTACGGTAGTAGTTTATGTTAGTTACTTATCTAGTGCCTTCTTTACGACTTTCGACCAAATTGAAGAAACTCTTGTTTAGTCAGTATGTCGTTCCCGTCCCTTGTGGTGCTTTTTCAACCCCTTGCTTTGACTTGGTCAATTGCATCTGATTCGCTCCAATTCCAACAGACACGACATTATCTTCATCACCAGTTCTAGGTGTATACTATGTTCTAGAGTATTTAGTTTAGTTGCAAAGTTAGAAGCTACTATATATAGATAGTGCCCGATTTATATATCCTTCCTGTGAATAGAAGCTCTTATCTCTCTAGCTCATGAATAAATAACCTGCCGGAAAGGAATAGCCAGCATAGAATGAAGGAATGATTCAATCTCCCATCATTTAAGAGTCGATGCCTCCTTTTCTGCCTTTCTATCTATACTTCACATCAAGCAAGTTATGGAACAATTCAGCTTATTACTGGGCTAATTATTCAGAGCGACCAATTGGCTGTCGGATTTCGTCCTGCAACTAGAAGAAGATCTCTTCGGGTTCACTATTGTGTGGCTGATGTAAAGCAGTCTGCCCTTACAACTTTTGATCAGTAAATTATTTAGAAATTCAGAAGATGGTCAAGGTGGCTTTCTTCCAAGCCAGTGCACTAGATGGGCATGTAGTCGTAGTAGTCGGCCCATAATGCCTCTCTTCTTTACTAAAATACTATTTCGGATGAATGCGGAATTACGCCGCTCTTTGATATGCAGAATAAGGCTTAGGATCTCTATCTTTTATGGCAGAGACCTCTCCATACCAAGAAAGCGAATCACAATGTATCGAATCCCTCCCTTTCCTTCAAATTAGTGAAATTCTATCTCTTACTTGGGAAATTATGGTCAAGCCCTCCATTTTTTCCCCGTAAGCGGGCAACAAGAACTAGAATCAACCTAAATAACATTAGTTCTCATGTAGTCTGTATTCTAGAAGCAAAGTTTCCCGGTCGCCTGCCTCCTTGTGTGGAAATGCTTTTCATGATATCAAGCTCTTTCCCACCAGCTCATTCTTTACTAGGCGTCTAGGCGAACCCGCCGGGTTAATTAACTCAACGCAAAGAAAGCTCATTAGGTCAAAAGTAGAGGAGTGGTTGCTAATAGCGAAAGGTTAACTTCTCTCCGCCCTTATTAGTAGAAGCGAAAATCAGGTAACTTCGTGTTGTAAAACGATAGATTGGTAATGAAAGGAAATGTACTAAGAAAGCGCAACTCTATTAGACCTTTATCTAGAAAAAGCTTGAAGAAAGGCGATAAAGAAAGGTTGCCTACTACTAATAAGGGTGGGTAAAAAAGAGAGGTGAGGCGACTAGGTTAGTAACTTTATTCAATCTAAAAGGTTGGCTCAGTGGGTTTGTTTGTCCTCTTTTAAGTGAAGGGGCGCATCCACCGAAGATTGCAGCGGGAATGACGGGAGCACGAACGAGGTAGCTTATGCTTTTTTTATCATCAATACCTGGTTTATAGTAGAATATGGAGAATATCAACTTCTCGCATGCTTCTTTGTGGTAGGTTATTATGAGTAGCTCTGATTGCTCGATCTTAGGTCTGACGTATGTGTCGAATCATGATAAAAAGGTTTGGTGGTTGTATAATTTCCAAGCAAAAAGTCGTATACTTTAAAAGTAGATTGAGTGATCAAGTGGCCGTTCTTGCAACAACATACATCTAATGGAATAGAGTGATGCGTCGGTATGAACATGGAACTCCTTATTCCAATCCGGAAACCGAAGGATTGGGGATAACAACAAACACTCATATGCATGCTTATAGGCTTAATCATGTTCTGCGCTTCGGAAAGTCTATTTTGATGCGTTTGTCATAGCCTATGTGTCCCCAAAAAAGAACGTGCTACGCCCGACCCCTTTTTCAGGAGATGAGATTAGGATGAATGGGCTTTCTTTCATTAACATTCTGTGAAGGTGCATAGCTTCTTTGAATGTCCCGCAGATTGACTACTACATCTAGGGACGACACTTATCTATAAAGAGAGGTCATTCTTTATGGTTATAAAATCGCTTTGATTGAAAAGCAAGTCGATGATTCCATAAGTCAAATGGGTGTGTGAGGCGAGAGTCCTTCACTGCACTCATTGGAGAGAGGTTAACATATCCTATATTGTGTTAAGGTATTATCCCATTATTAGTAGCCGAAGTGTGGGCCGACTAATTCAGTAAAAAACTTTCGCAAGTGCATAGGAAGACTAGAACATGTTTAATAAGCCTTAGTCGACCTACAGAGGAAAACAATTTTCTTTTCCAATCTGAGATTCTCTTTTTCATTTTCTCCAGTAGATGAAGGTTCTCTCTTTACTCTCTTGAGGGACATACATGATAGGAATTTTTTATTCCTCTTCAATGATCTGGAATTTCTGCGAGGAGATCTGTTAAAGAGGAAGCACTGGCACTTATCGAAATTGACCTTTTGCCCATTACAACATTACAATCAGCTTATTACTTTATTCAAGAAATATTTTCTGCTTCTTAAGATTCCATATATGGCTATTATATAATATTAGAACATCGTTATCAAAGAGAAAGTAGGAGAGTGCAGGGCATTATCTTGAAGAATGGTAAGATATTATCATTTACAATTATACCATTAGCACTTCTTCAGCAAAAATCAACAGGCTAGGTTTTGAACCCTTGTCGCAGCCCTCGAGAAGCTGCAAAATACCCATAAGGCACACCATCCACAAGCACTCCAAATTCTTCATTAGATAAACATCCATGTATCAGATTCTTCCATTTCTCACAAAACCCCATTCCATACAAAAAGATGCTTTTTCCAAATCCTAGATTTCTTTGGACCCCCCCCCCCCCTCCTATGTTGTCTTTAGGTTAAAATCCCCTTTAACTTAAAACCACCTCATGCACCACAGAGGTCTTCTCTACTTAGTCCTTTAACCAAAGTTTCCCTTTTCCTTAACAATTTATATAGGGAGAATAAAACAAGTTCTTCCAGCTAGAGAGAATTTTTTTTTTGATTTACAAAGCTCTCTTTAAAATATCCCATAAATAAAGGTAGGTCGGAATATTTGAAAGAAGGGCTTTATGCTTTCGGAATAAGGGTAATGAAATTGGAATTCAAACTTAGGTCTTAACACCGCCTTCAGCAAAGAAATTGTGAACTACCCTTACCAAGTCCTCAACAAAAATTTCCAACAATGATAATATAATAAAAAAAGACCTAGGAATCAAAAAATTGAAAGGATAGGGAAGTCACAACCTCCAACCAAGGGAGTGTTTACGTTCACTATGTTCCCCTTATTCCCGACATGCTATGGTGCCCCGAGGCTGTATGGAGAAGATCTTTGATCCGAACCTTCGCATCTACTCTCTCTTAGAGGATGATCCACGCCTTCGCTATTGCAAGAATATAGTGATCGAAGAACTTTGGCTCAGATGCTTCGCGTATTACACCGTTTTGCCCGAAGGGGGCATGCTGCAAGAGCATAGGTGAGTGATAAGCATAGGAGGTGGGCCCGGTCAGGCAGCGGCAACAGTGTATTTCCCGTCTCTAGATTGAGATCTGCAGGGCGGCGGGTACTTCGACTGCCTTGTATCAGGTGAAGAGAGGTGGTGGTAGGCTTAGTAGGCTCGAACCTACAATATCACTATTATGAGCGGTACGTTTCAACCTATTAAACTATAAGCCCCTACGGATCTCTACATGCAATTCGCTCACTTCGGGAAGAGCGGACGGAAAGAGAAGGCCTTTGTCCTATCTGCATCTTCCTCTTCCCAGGAATGAAGAATTTTTGAAAAAAAAGTATTTTCAAATAATATTAATCAAGCAGCCCTTTCGCGACTCAAACAGCCGGTACGCTTTCCGGCTCAAACGGGCGCGGGCTTTCTATTTGCTTGCAATGCCGGCTGTTCGCCTTTAGTTAGAAGTAGAAGTAGAGGGGGCCGTTGTCCCCACACTTCAGAAAACGTAAAAAAGTATGGATGAAGTGAAAAAAAAGTACATAAGGGGTGAGAAAGAAAAACTTGGTTACGGGAATCGAAGGTTAGGCCAACTACTTTAGTAGAGCAAGTTCTAAAAAAATTTATCCCTACCCCTTACCCTTTCTTTCAATGTTTCCAATTCCTAGAATACTAATGTACCCTCGTGTATACAGTTCTCCAACTACCTTATTCCTCTTTCTTTATTAGACACCTCTGCCATATTCGGGAAAGCTTGCTTCGTGGCGCAACATTTAGCAATGCCACCAGCCTGGTGAGGGCTGGCTGTCCAAGGACATGTTAAGGCAGGGCCTGCTGGGCTTTCTTCTCATGAGATTGGGTGAGGGAATCATGAAGGGTCTCAAAAACTGGGCGGGCGGGCTTTTGGGGACACGGAAAAATGGAAGTGGGTGGGGGGTGATTCTCAGCTAGAGTTGGGGGTGGGGTCGCTATAGTTGCTACTGTGAGTCTTTCTACACGGCTTGACGCCTGGTTCTAGACAAAGTGGTAGAACATCTTCTATCACTATTAAAAAGAGATAGACCTTAGATTATAGAGGAAGGTCTTTGGTCAAAAAAACATACGGCAGTAAAAACAACTTCAGTTTAAACTTGACTAAGGACAGTAGAAAGCTACAAGCCTTAGTAACCGCAGTAGAAAGCTGCAAGCCTTAGCAACCGCTTTCTTGCGGACCTTATGTAAAAATAAAGCAGCGAAGAGAACAAACACTAAGTTGTTGCGCTAAGTCGCTAGCGCTAGCGCACTATGACTTTTCAGCCTCCTGCAAGTCCCTTCATTCCCTCCGCCGTACACAAACTTAAAAGAGTACCTAAGGCAGATTAGTGGGTTATTTTTAAAAAAAGGATTTTATTTACCGTAGCTTTTGGACAGCAATCAGCTAAGCCACTAATCATACAACTAATAAAATAAAGTCGGTCTTTACTGAGACAGCTCATAAAAGTCGTTTCAGGTTCAAGGGCTAAAGATTCTCTTAGGAGAATCCCTTCGCTACACTCGACTTAAGGGCACCTACGAACTCACTCATAAGGAAAATCATCAAGTAGGTCTTTCGAGTCTTTCAAGTACTGACAAATCTTTAATTAATGACCTTTCAGTGCCTTTCCGTTTGGTCCCCTTTGTACCTTCTTTACACTTTAGGTAAGCTTTCAAGTAGATAAATCATAAAACAAGAAATGGGAAGTAGTACTGCCATTATGCGCTATTATTTGAATCTGAAAGTCAATCATTCACAGCTTTGATATAAAGGTATGGGGGAGATCAAAGGGGTGTATATTAGTCAAATTGAGGGCTCTCACGGGGGTGTAGTCCATGGCGTTAGCCTTAAACTAGGTTGGGTTGTAGTTCTTGTATTGGGCGAACCCAAGCGTTAAATAGCGTCGTTTAGTTGCGTGTAGGGAGTGGTCGTTTTGTTGATAGTAGGTGTGACTATGTGATTTGACAACAATACTCCGCGATATGTGCAAGTCAAAATTTTACGTAGTGATCCAAAGGAGAAATTTGAATTACTGCAGACTGGTTTCCTCCCATATTCCCCCGTTGATGCCTCTTTCCTACCATTGAAATAAATAGAGAAAACTCCTAATTCCACCCACGTCGTAAATGGATGCCCTACTTGATCCATTTCAAATCCAACCAGGGGACTTCGAGCCTCGTTATGGACTTAAGTCCTAAATAAAAGCGACCCAAATCCCTCCACAACCCAGGTCAAAGGTCTTTCCTCCCTTTTTGGGGCAGAGTCAAGTTCGTTGCGGTCAGCAAATCATCCCCGCATTGTATCGATAGTGATTCAGATCACCTCCCAAGGCCTTCCTAATTTAATTCTATGTGAGTAATCAATTGTTAAAAGTCGACCGATCCAT
Source organism: Solanum peruvianum (assembly GCA_027705065.1). NCBI lineage: Eukaryota > Viridiplantae > Streptophyta > Magnoliopsida > Solanales > Solanaceae > Solanum > Solanum peruvianum. The sequence goes on from JAKWJD010001766.1 coordinate 28,898,824, forward strand.
AATGAAAGCACCATTAGATAGAAGTCGTTTGTCGACCGGTGGACACATCCTCAATGCCGTTTAGGCTCTCCAGTTATGTTGGTTGTCCGCCGCCTTTCTTTGTTATGCCCGAGATGGACTTATGGGTAGCAGCCTCCCACAGAGATGGCCTTGTGGTCAACTTATATTCTTCTTATTGGAATGTTCGTCCGGATCTCTTCCCAAGTCAACCCACTCAATATCCGAGATAGGGTAGGCTTTAAGAAGCCGTAGAGACGGCAAATAACGCAGCAGATGATACGTACTTGGAAATAAGCAGATCATTGATAAGTTTTTTCATACCTTGACTCTTCGTCAGTTCATTCGGGAATCATGGTAGTCTTTTCATGGAGATTATTGGGAACGCAAATGTGCCTGGGGTTAAGAATAACAAGAAAACTTCCTTTTGTTAGTTTCCATGGAATGTATAGGTAAGGATTGTTTTATACTTGGAAAACCCGTTCCACACTCTCTATCCCCTTTTTTTTGGGGTCCCCTTGAACCGCTTTTTAGTATTCGTGTTCTCCTTTGCTCCGCACCTTCCATTCCACACGGAAGGATCATGGGGTTCTCCCAACATACATATCCGGAGGTGCAACTGTTTAGTAGGAAAGGATCAGAACGGGTGGATCCTAGGCCGAATTCCTGATCTATTCATTTGAGCCTTAGAGTATTGAGCTTTCTTAGAGCACCGCACTGCGATTGAATGTTCGATTTCAATGATGAAGAGAAAAGTGTAGTTCTCTTTTCATTTGAAAGGGGAATGGATGTCTTTTTGAGATTGATTACGGAAGAACCTTTTAATAGAGGAGAGGGATAGGCCAGTTTGAAGAGCAAGCTTGAAAATAAATGGAGAGGTCATTCATTCATAGCAGAGAAAGCGCTTACTCACTCGTATCTTAAAAGGCAGGCGGGGGGCTTTCTATCCCGAAGATTATATTCCTTTTCATTCTTAAAATCCTTATTTCATAGATAATCAGTAGTATTCCTCTCGCTATCTATTCTGAGTAAGAGGGGGAGGACTTTATGTGGCTACGATTAGACCTCCAACCTTGAGAGACTCTACAATCATTATTAGCGTATAACCCTTTCCCTTCTCTTCTATAGAGAGGATGCCCCTTTCTCCCCGGGTAGTTCAATGACTCCCAGTGCCTACCATTTCTCTATACTTTTGAAAAACAGAGAGGTAGGGTTAGGAGCTCAATATTGGAAGAGTGCCACCTCTTTTCTTCAGGAAATCAAGTTAGCTGGGCTGGTTCCCTGTCCCCGATATGTAGCGAAAATATTGATGTTTTAGCGCATTCATTCATGAAAGAACTAACCTCTCTGTGGTGGGACTTTACCTCTCAAATAGAAGAGGGGGGTGGTCGCAGCAGGAGAAGCACCCCAAAATCCCTGAGATCACTCGACCCCGACCGGTCAATCTCTTATCATTGCTGTCTAGCCTATGCTTTGCAAGCCTACATAGGGTACAAGATCGAAAAGAATGCATTGGATGGATGCCCGAGCATTGAGAAGGACGCTTTCAAAGGAGAAAGGCCATGGGGAGAAACCGTCTGTGATCCATGTATCACCGATCAGGAAACCGTATCCATGCTCTGTGGCTAGTCTGCGCTCTTTGGACTTTTCAAACCTAGGAACTGAAACATCTTATTAATTGCTAAAGGAAGGAAAATCAACTGAGATCCCGTTAGTAGTGGCGAGCGGGAGCGGATTGGGGTTTGAAGAAAAACAAACATGAACTTCGTTCCACTCCTTTTAAGAGAGCTACTTCGTTCTTCAGCAAAGTGTTCACTTCTTTTCTCCAGGTTTCATTCTATTTGTTGTGGATTAGATGATGGAAAAACCACCAAGCTACGTGTTAAAATCTCACCTTATTTAGAAAAGGAGAAAGGGATTTTTTATAGATTTTGAGGTTGAGTAAGGGGGGCGGAGCTTGAAGAGTGAAGTGAGCCGCCCTAGCCTATCAACGTTTTTCAGCAGCAAGCTACGGTCTAAAGACCCCCTAACCTAGATTGGGGTGAAAACTCCAAAATCCAAAACGTTGTTTTTTCTTCCTCTCCTTTAAGTCGATTGACTTCGTACCTCTCATTTTAGGCGAGCTTCTTCGTTCCAAACCTTTCTCTAATAATATGGTAATATTTAAAGCCGTCGCCTTTTAAATTTCAAGGAGCGGGCGCAGTGAACTGTAATTATGAAAAGATTGGAAGATCTGGCAACAGAAGGTGATAGCACTGTAGATTCGTTCCCATGGGTCGATCCTTCCCAGTAAAATGCGGCGTGTTTCATTTCTGATCGCTTTTACGCGAGAAAAGATGACCACCCTCTAAGCCTAAGTATTCCTCAATGATCGATACCATACAAGTACCATTAGAAAAAGGTGAAAAGAACCCTATTTAGGGAGTGCAATAGAGAAATTGAGATCTTATGCGAACAATCAGTTGAAGGACCAGAGCTTAGAGCGTTTACTTTATCTTAAGCGCACTCACTCTAACAGCATACCTTTTGCATGATGGGTCAGCGAGGAAATCGGAACAACGACTTAATCCATTAGGTGTAGGCGCTTTCAAGAGGTGGAATCTTCTAGTTCTTCCTATTGGACCTGAAACCGATTGATCTAGCCATGAGAAAGTTGAAGAGAGCTCTAACAGGCCTTGGAGGACCGAACCCATGTATGTTGCAACATAAGGGGATGACTTCTGGCTAGGCGTGAAAGCCTAACAAAGATCGGATATAGCTAGTTTTCCGCAAAATCTATTTAGGTAGAGCGTATGATGTCGATGGCCTGAGAAGGAGCACCCAATGGTCTAGGGTAGCCTCATTTCGCCTTACTAACCCCAGGGAAACTCAGAATACAGGCCTAGATCATGTTTACAGAAAGACTTTTTGGGTGCTAAGATCCAAAATCGAGAGGGAAACAGCCCATATCATACGCTAAGGTCCCTAATGAGCCTCTTAGTAATAAAAGATTTGATCGAGCGATGACAACCATATGGTGGGCTTGGAAGAAGCTATCCTTTGAAGAAAGCGTAATAGCTCACTAGTCTAGCTCCATGGCACCGAATATGTCTCAGGGCTCAAGTGATTCACCGAAGCAACGATACCTTGAAAGCTTCTTTTTCAAGTGTCAGTAGCGGAAAGTTCTTTCAAACGTGGAAGGTTTTTTGTGACATGACCTAGAGATATCATAAGTGAGAATGCTTACATGAGTAACACAGAAAACCTGTTAAAAGCACGATAGCTTGCCAGTGGAAGGTTTTCTTCGTTCAGTCAATCTACGCAGAGTGAATCGGTCCCTAAGGGACCCCCGAAAGGGCTGCTGTCCGATGGGTACACGAAAGTGACGAAGTTGCTTTGACTACAGTACCATGCCTGTTTGTTTGATCGAAATGGATGATCGGGCCAAGGACTGCCCCCTTTTCCCCTCACTCTCCTTTCCCTAATATGAACCTTGAACCATCAATGCCTTTCTGTCTCATCCTGGCCTGGTCGCTCTACACGACTGGCGCTTCAAAAGGCGAAACTCTAGGTCTTAGTTTAGCGATCTATATTCATTAGGGTCCTTTAGCCTTTTTATCAGGGTAGGGTTTGCGAGAGAGCATAAAGTACCGCCCTGCCATAGTCACGAGTCTGTTTATAGTCGCGCATTTTGTCATAGTCAACAAGGTCGAAACTTCCAGGAAAAAAATTTGAATTAAGAGGGCGATCCTCCCGGTGAACTGACCGTAACCCAAACCGACACAGGTGAACAAGTAGAGTATACTAGGGCGCTTGAGAGAGCCATGTCGAAGGAACTAGGCAAAATTACCCCGTAACTTCGTGAAAAGGGGTGCTCTCCTATCTTTTGATTATGAAAACGACACATACCAAGGGGTAGCGACTGTTTATTAAAAACACTGGACTCTGCTAAGTGGTAACAAGATGTATAGAGTTTGAAACCTGCCTGGTGCTGGAAGGTCGGAAGGAGAAGTGTTATAAGCTTTGAATGGATGCCCCAGTAAACGGCGACACTAACTCTAACTGTCCTAAGGTAGCGAAATTCCTTGTCTCATAAGTAGCGACCTGCACGAATGGTGTAACAACTTCCCCACATTCTTCAACATGGACCTTGTGAAATTTAATTCTCTGTGAAGATGCGGAGTACCAACGGCTAGAATGTAAGGCCCCGTGAACCTTAACTATAACTACACAATGACAACATTAATCGAATGTGTAGGATAGGTGGGAGGTGGTGACAGACAACGACCAATACTGAAAGACCACTCATTCATCTAAGGATGCCTAACCCCCGCACCGATCATTCGGGGGAGGCGGGACACTGCGAGGTGGGTAGTTGATCTGGGGCGGATGCCTCCTAAAGAATAACGGAGGTGTGCGAAGGTAGGCTCAAGCTAAGATTCTGCTCGTGAGCATAATGGTATAAGCCTGCCTGACTGTGAGACCGACAAGTCGAACAGAGACATAAGTCGGCCATAGTTATCAAGGAGTCCCGTGTGGAAGGGCTCTCGCTCAATGGATCAAAAGTACGCCGGATATGATAGGCTGATGACTCCCAAGAGCTCTTATCGACATAGTCGTTTGGTACCTCAATGTCGACTCATCATATCCTGGGGTTGAAGAAGGTCCCAAGGGTTCAGTTGTTCGTCGATTAAAGTGGTACGTGAGTTGGGTTTAGAACATCGTGAGACAGTTCGGTTCCTATCTACCGTTGGTGTTAAAGGGAGAACTGCGAGGAGCCAATCCTAGTACGAGAGGACTGGGTTGGGCTAACCTATGGTGTACCGGTTGTTATGGAAATAGCAGCGCCGGGCAGCTAAGTTGGTATGGAAGAACTGCTGCACGGCAGGAAATCCTTCTATGTACAAGTTCTCAGATGAGTTATTTGAAAGGAACTTCATAGGCGAGAGGTGTAAGCATCGCGAGGTGTGAAGCGATATCGTACTAAACAAAACGACTTTTACATTCCATAACAAAAATGAAAGAAAGTCAACCTATTTCTGAAATTGCGGTCAGTCTCTCTACCTCTTTAGTTGCCGCCCCATACATGCTCATTTGCAATTACTACATCAAGAAAGTCGCCCCTATTTCTAAAGGGGCTTATGCACTGCACGACTTTCTTATTTTATAGGGTCTCAAAGATTGAATTTAGCTGCCTACCCCAGTCAGTGAGCTTTAAAACTTTCTCCTTTCTCCCATGCTTTATGTCAGAAAACAACCAACTAATTCTATACATCTTCACTACTCGTACAGCCTTGACGGAGTGAAGGTGTATTGAGGGAATCTTTTTGTCTCAATCAATCAAGAATGCCTCAACTGGATAAATTCACTTATTTAACACATTTCTTCTACTCATGCTTTTTCCTCATTCTTCTGAGGTTCTACCTCCCTTTAGATTTGCAAGTAAAAGTTGATTTCTAATATATAACTAGGCCCAAGTTACGACGGGCTCTAACTATTCTGAAATTTTTTATATATATTTTATTCTTATTGAGTTTTCTATATAAGATCTATGACCACGTCTTTGATGGGATTCTACTTCATTCCCTTTTTAGTATTGTTCCATCCGAGCTCCTACTCCTGGACCATTATATAAATAATCCTGATAAGGACCTTGAATGGGTGGAATTCATATGACAAGTCCTGCAAACAAAGGTACATTCTCCCAGGGAGTACGAGGTCATGGTGTGCAATTTCCTAGAAATAGTGATTGGTTTTTCAACTCGTGACCAGATTTCCTTTCTCTATTAACTAATTTATTATGGTCAGGAAGATCCCCTATTCTTCTTTGATCCACAAGACCTGGATTCCATACTTAGGGTACACCTTGAACCCTCTGATTTCAATCACCCGGCTCTATGCCAGGTCTTGGAAAGCTTGTGTGGGGACAGAGAATAATCCCCATTCTATAAGGAAGTCAAAACGACCCAGGTAGAGCATTACCAGGGCTTTTTAAAACAAAAGCACCAAGCCCAATTGGAAATGCACCATCGCCGAGAGTTAGTTGAGTTATGGAAATCCCATGAGAGAAGGAAAGTTTTTCTAAGCGAAGAAAACGCCTGTCTTAGAGAAAAACTTTTTCTTCTCGACAGGGAAGCCCCATAACATTATTTTTTCATTGTTTCAAGTTGTGATTCATGTAGTGATTCAGTTCTTATTCGTGTAGTGATTTAGTTCTGATACATAATCAATCAAATTAGTTTTGTTCATTACTAAATTGACAATCCTATCAAATATTTCTATTTCTCCTTTGAATTAACCATATATATCCTATGAGTTTCATTTCGCACCGGAAACTTTTCTAGGTGAATTTTCAATCTGTTCTGTTTGGGCATTGATTGGTCTTGGTTTGAGATGGTTTATGCGTTACTGGTTCCCGGAAGAGATAATATCTCCATTAGCTAAAGCATTTCTTACCCGGCGTTTGGATTCGTATTTTGTTCGGACAAAATCAGCGGAGGCCTTCCCGATATATGTTGCAACCTCTCCAATAGCATGCTCTTACATCGTCTTTCCCTTAATAAGTCATAAAATTTGGTGCTTTTTGATCCCAGTCGCTATAGGGAACAAAGGACGAAATACAATTGATTCCTCCATTTAAGTGGTTCTCACTTCTCCTTGTTCCTGTTCCTAACCCTCCCCGGGTAGTTCCCAATGTTTGGCACTTTCCATACTTCATGGGTGCAACATCAACAAATTCGCTCATGATCAAGTTGCAAACTAAGATCTATGATCTTATTATGTTAACTGTTTCTATTTCGTTAATTCCATCGGTATTCTACCAGGTACCTATAATTGTGATCCATTTTCCAGAACAAACGGGTCTTTATATAGAAACCTCCATGAACTATCGTCTTTTTTATGGTTTTTCCACTTCTCACAGCTGCTTTTTCCACACCTCCCGATATATGGTGCCAATTTGTCGCCCCGTTCCTTATTACTTTGATAATAGAGTAGGCTATCTTAGTGGCATCAATAGTATAAGTTCGTGAAGAGGGCTGGACGAGTGGAATGAGGGAAAGTGGCTCGATCGACAAAAAAGAAGAGTAGCCTCCCTAGAACCTGGCAAAGTCATTATCAATGAATTCTTGAGCAATTCTCAACCAACATATGCGATTCATTCCCGTAAAGATTATAACAAACAATAAAACCCCTTACCGCTCCGTGAGGAGCAGGATGAGTGAAACATCTGGCGAGCACCGGTGAAGAACGCAAGCAAGGCTGGAGCTCAGATATTGATATATTCCATCAAGAGAAAGGAGGCAGACTGGTAAGAAGGCCAACCACATAGGGGGGGCGAACCGAAAAACTCAGCTTTTCGGAGCGGACCAATCTTCCGTGCCGCCCCCCCCTTACTCTCTCTCTATAAAAAAGCCTGCGGGAAGCGCGAAGAGCTAAGCCACTAATGTCGTGGCGAAGGTTAGACCTCATAAAGTCAGCGAAGCTAAGGTTTCGTATGTGTTATATCCTTTCGATCGAGCGAGAACTTATAAGGAAGGCCTTCATTGCCCTTTGAAAAAAGTCAAAAAAAAAGAGCGCTAGGGAAGAGAGAAAGTTGCAGAAGTGCTTCTAGATCTCATGGAATAAGGCAGAATTTTTAACAAAATTTTCCACCTGTTGCTTTCATAGAAAAAATAATTTCGCAGATGAAATCCCGATTACATTACTGCAGGACAAAATTTGATTAGAAATACCAAGCCAGAGAAAAGAGGTGTTGAGATAATAACTTTCATCCTAATCTCATCTACTTAAAAATGGAGCCCCCTTGATCACCTGAAGAGATTTTTAGGCATAATTGGCATAATTCTTACCGTGAGGATTGATCTGCCAAAAGAGATTATCCTCCTTTGGTTGGAAGATAAGATTTATGCAGTCCATAGAAAAAGAAAAACAAGAAAGTATTCTGAAGCCAAATGCTCTTGGATGGGTAGTTGAATAGGGGGATAAATCCTTTTTTCTCCTTTATATTAAATGTAGTCCATCATTTTGAGGTCATGAGAACAAAGAGTCATAGAGATGTGAGAAGTTTTTCTTTCGCTATCGACTGACCTTCATGTTAGCAGTGCTATACTAGATTGGCACCCTAACGGGTACCTATAAAACTACTCCTTGTCAGTTGCTATATTCACCTTGAGGCTAAAGGTTAACTCCTTCCACTATCAACCGCCTTTGCTTATCTTACTAGCAGCTCAATCTATTTGTACCAGCCAGGGAACTCCCACTTTGCTAGCTACTTACTTTATCTGAACCCTCTACCGACAGATGTGCGAATTGCCTGGTCATTGTGCGGAATGCCCTCTAAGCAAGTCATTCAATGGAGGGACCGGGGATCTGGGTATTTTATTTCTTCTGGCCATAGGCGTGATAAATTCCATTAGGCTTCGCTACTCTAAAATAGTAGTCGGAATTCGCTTCTAAGTGAGATTCTTTCCTTATGCTCTGTCCTGACCTTCACGGACAACTTTCTTTCAGCTACAAACATCAAACCTTGATCATCTCTTTTCTTTTGAAAGTTTAGTACTATTCTTGTTGGCATGGAAGGAGTTCATCTTGAATTTCTAGTACAGTGATTGGAGGCCTTCCTCACCTTTTCTAGGGACATAAGCCCATCCGGTCAAGAGAAGAGAGTTGAGATTAGCCACTGGGTGAAGTACAAAGAGTAGCCCTATTTCAAATAGGAGAAATTGAAGCATTAATTATTACTACCTCGGAAAGGAAGGTGAATAAGGGAAGGTACCAAGTAGCTGATTGCACAATACTAAGACAAGGAATAAGACTCCTGAGAAGGGATGCCGAAAAAAGGCTTCAATTTAATATGGTGCAAAGTCAGTAGTACTAGGGCCTTCGAGTTGGAATATCCAACTATAAACAAGTGTAGCGAAGTCACCTCAATTCTTGATTTATATTGTGACAGAGGGAGGTATGATAATAGAGTCAAAATCACGATTACAGTCAGTCCGGATAAAAGGAAGAATCCAATCCCCTTCTTCATGATCTTATTGGCCTTATAGTGGGCGTAAGAGCAAGGAAGTCTCAACTGCCCAATCTCCCAAGGTGAGGGGTGAACGTTCTCTCTGATTCAATCTCATCTATTGCTTCTTTCGAATCGGCTGAAAGAGTATTTTGATGTAACTTAGGAAAAGTATACGGAAGTTTGCCTGAGTCTTCTATAATAAGTAGTTGTGACTCGGTGTATCTAGGACAGAGCCATCATAAAGAGACTTTCTTCTATTCTAGGTTTCCACAAATCAGTATCAGGGTATGAGAACGCCTTTCTCCTATATATAATCAAGTCTTTGTTTTAGATCAATCTATCCTCAATCCGGGCTCAATGACCGGAAGGAATGGCTTTCTCCTGTCTCATCATGGATCCAACTATTATGTTCGTGGGTTTGTGGTCCGTGCCTAAAGCAACTCTTTTCCATTTGCGAACGTTTAAGAAATCATCTCCTCATTTGTTGATCTATTGACCTAAGGCAGCTCTGTATATAGTGTTTAGACTCATATTTCGTCGCTGCCCGGTCCTTTCAAACCTTTAGGTGCGAGGTGTGATCAACTGCGAAAAGTCAGTAATAAGGAATCCGCTCTCCAGTAAGCGAAGGAAAGAAGGTCAAAGCCATCCAAGGCGTCAAGCCAGTTCGACAAAGGCAGAAAGAGTCTCCGTCCTGAACACAGAAGGAAGGCGGGTTTGTCAATGTTTGAACTGAATGATCTAAGTGAGATACAAGGTTAGTCTTCTAGGATCAACTTGCTTCAAAGTTCTCATTAATTATTTGTGAATATTAGGAATGACCCTATCAGGGATTATGTACTAGGCTCATCTAATGAATTGAGTCTTCCACGAAAGGTTTCTAATGAATGTGCTAATTGAGGTTCTAGATTTGTTCAAAAGATAGAAAAGAATAGGCTTAGGGTCATAGGTTAATGATCCCTAAACATATTGATGTTCCGGAGTTCTATTATTTCTGGTAGCCAATAATCTAAGGTAGATAGTAGTGCAAACATACTCAAAAGTGGTACGCGCACATAAAAAAGTGGTTCGATGGTGTCTTTCTCTGTTTTGTTCCTTCCTCGGCAAGCTTGGGAGTTTCCTCATCTAAGATCCTTGGGTACGGTTTCGGAGTTTATGTAATGCCCTATATTCAAATGGATCTGCTGAATTAAGGTATCCCCTGATCCGAGGGTGAGCCCTAATTGCGTATGGTGAAGAGGAAAAGAAGAAGTCATTGTAAAGGAAGATGACATTTACCATTTCCGCTGCCTGCCTAAAGGCTTATTCGTAGCTCTTAGGTTCTCTGTCAGTAGAGTGATGGCCAAAACCTAAGTATGTTTTCGGAGAATAATAAGAAGAGATTGTTAAAGATTTTAGATACTATCCTCTGCAGTTGTAGCTACGTGGAAGCCAGCTGCATAAAGACAATCCCCTAAACATTCCGTTATTCCTGCCCTAAAGCAAGGGAATCCGCTCTGACCCACCACCGTGGTAGTAATTGCCAGATTTACAGTTAATGAATCCTTAAGATACAAGTTCTTTCCTCTAACGATGGCTACAAACTACGCGAACTTAACTGTCAAGTCTTTCAAACCAAGACTGAGAAAGCTCAATAAATAAAGAGTATTTTAGTGGAATGGCTTAACTTACTCCCCGTACGAGACAGGAAAAGAAGATAGCAAACCTAGGGTCAATACCAAGGTAGGGGCAAAAGGGAAAAGAACAATGTTTTATGTGAACAGAAGAACACATATTCGCTATGAAAGCAAAACAGGAAGCGGCTATAGCAAACATTACCCTCACTAGGAAAAATATGCACTTGTAGACATGAAGCACAATAAACCTCTCTTCCTTAAGACTTCTAACATGGTTGATTCTAGATAGAGCACGGTAACCCACATCCCCCTACTCTACAAAACAAAGAGTGGAAAATCTATTCATAGGGTAGTGTAGCTGTACAACCATACTACCATAGGGATGGTGAGACTTCATAAGAGACTAAATTTAGATAGGTGAAAGATCCTTACTCAAATTACGAACCGTGAACCTCTTTACGAATTCACAGTTGAACCGTGATGGGAAATCATAGATTTCTGATAGGAAAGAAAAAGCCCAATTACAAAAAAAAATTCACATACACGAGCGTCCTCTTACATGGTCCCATAGTACAACATACTTAAAAAGTGGTTTCCAAGGTCAACTTGTTTAACTGCATGCCAGACCACTAAGTGATAAGACCGTGCAAGCAAAGGGAACGAGGAGCTCTAGCCAAAACTGGACAATCGGTAGGTGTCCAACAAATATTCCTTAGCTAAGAAGAATTCATTCACCGAAGCTTCTCTTACTAGTAGATGAACTAGCAACATCACATCCTATAGAATACCTATTGATAAGCATTCAAATCTATCTTATAGTTTATGTTGATGATCTCATTGTTTCCGCAAGCGCATCCTTCATTTCCAAGCTTTATTTTTATCCGAATTTTTCCATCTGGGCGCCTATTAACTCTTTTTTGGGGTGTAAAAAGACACGGAGAGATTCAAGCATCTATCTTATTGTATTGACGTAATTGGAAGATCAGGATTTATCTATGCCGCTCAAGCGGGATCAGATTGGGCTTTAGCGAGAATAACTGTAATAGAATCGGGAACGGAACGACTTCACTTCAACTCAATAAATTACATCTACTTCGTAAGGGATAAGGCAAAATATATCACCAAAAGGAAAGGTGATACGGGATCCTAGCCATTTCTCTCTACTTGAGTAATAAAGTAGAAACACTCCTCACGGTCAATTTAAAGGAATGTCGCCCAGAGATATTTTTTAAAATCCAATTCGTGAACACAGAGTAAATTCAACAAATCTAAGGAAGGAAGTACTAGGCCTCACTATCTATCAATCAAGAAGGTAAATGAGAGAATATTTGATTTAAAATAGTACGTCTGCAGGGATCTATCGTTAACGATTTGACCGGGACACATCTAATTGAAAGTCTTATCCCAACCTCTTTGGAAGGAGATCCAAAAAAGACTTGACTTCAAAGCAGGGAATCTTCCTACAAGTGAGCACCAAGTAAAATGTATCAAAAAAGTTCTATACCTCTGCCTAGACAAAGAGGACTTTAAGGCAGCCTCGTAGGAGACATTGGATGTAAGCAGCCTTCAAAAGGTGATGATTAAAATGCAACTTTCGATTCAAATTAGAGAAATGTTGAGCTTTATCAGTTTCAATTCATTAAGGTATTATTCTATATACCTTTCTAAATAGTCAGAGTGGGAACTCAAAAGCAAGACCTTTTAACCATCATTCCTTAACTCTAAAGGGCGTGAATGTGTAGATCAAGGAATAAGGGTGGGATAGCGCCCGCTTGATTGAGCGTCTTACAGCCCGTCATGCAAGCTAGCAAAGCTAGCGCAGAAGCAGCCTCCAGATCCACACAGGGTAGTTCAAAGGAGGTTATATTTAACCTACTACTCAACAATTCCAAATCAAAATTGGAAATCTTTATTGGACCGTGATGGCCAGCTAAAACTTAATGGGGTTGAAGCATCTTTTTCGAATCGCTAACGAAGTAGGAAATGATAAAGGGTTACCTGAGGCCCTGAGATCCAGGATGCTTGCTCTGAAGATGAAGTAAACTTGGTCATGGGCCAATATCTCGGTGTTGTTGAAGGTATGATTGAACACTTTACACTAATTGGTTGGGGGTGGGCGCGAGCTTAGTAGTTTCTTAGTCGTTGAAAAGACAAATTTTCGTAAGCCCAACTATTCTATTTACTCTCTCAAATGAGGGGCTGGTTTATTTTTCGATAGGGGCCATCTGCTGTCATCCCTTACCTATGGTTTAGGAAAGGGATTGACCGGAATGATTGCAACGAGACACACCAACACTACTACATAGAGGTGGAAAGGGGGGCTATCAGAGGATGACAGAACAATCACGCCTTGCTCCCTCCTGACATCTATTGGGAGGGAACCTCCTTTAAGAGTGTGATTCATCGTTTTCTATGCGATTAATTGCTATTAGGATTTTTAAGAAAGTTCCCCTCTACCTATGCAGTAAGTTCGACTCCAGGTATAGATCTTAATGGGCATGTAACCGTAGGCATGAACTCTTCTTTTTATCTTATTCTTTGGGCAGGCTGGTAATCCTAACCAAATAAGCAATCACAATCGCTACAGGCAACCTATTTCATACCCTTTTTGTGGTACTTCCTCTTTTCCTTCACTTCTTTCTCTCCCTGCCGAGCTTGTTGGAGTGCCATTGCCAAGATCTAGTGTAATTCCCTTTCTCCGGGAGCCAGTCCCACTAGTCCTAGTTTTAATAGGAAGATCTCACTTTTGTTTACTCAGACACCTCTTTCTTACCGAAGAATCAGGCAGATGGAACTTATCAGCAGCGACTCTTACCATTGCAACCTAGGCACTCATGCATTGGAGCTGATCTGTCAGTCCACCGTTACCACAAACCTCTACTTTGAAGTGAAGCAACTTCGTTCATTCCTGAGTCGATAATTTCCAGAGGATGGAACCCAGTAATGTCACATCAGCTTACTGATTCCTTAATAAGCATTCAGTCCTAGACTTTACAAGTAAAAAGTTGTCCCCATATGGAGTCTTCCCAAGGGAGAAATTCAATCCAATGGGTCACTGATATTGGGCTTGACAACAAAGACAGAGAAAAGCGTATAAGCGCAATAAAGGAAAATTTCCTGGGAAAACAATCGCAAGGGAAGCTTCTCACTAGTGATTTTCCCCACCACTGAACATTGCGTTGTTATGGTAAATAAACAGCCTTAAAGTGGTTCCGAATGACCTTGAGGAGGCCCCGGCGCACCACCTTTCTCGCTCGAAGGATCTATCACAAGAACGTCCCTCTACGAATTCCTATCCCATTAATAACGTACATATAAATAATATATTCCAAGTCTCATTTTTAAAGCATACACATTGAAAAAAACATTCGGCTTTGGACTTTCTACATTGATAGATCTTTCCTCTCAAAATAGGTTTTACCTAACCCACTATACCCTTTGATTAATACCTTTTTCAAGAGCGGGAATCTTGACTTGAAAACCCTTTCTTCTGCCCTTGCCACTTCTTTTGCTGACCCTATCCACCTCCTTTGCAGATTACCAGAAAAAGAGATGAAATGGCGGATCATAGGGCTAAGTCGAAGCATGCCTGAACCTTCTTAGTCGGAGACTAAGTTAATATACAATCCCACTTTGGAGACTTCCCTTCGGGATAGGTAGGATATGGTGCCACAAATTGTAGTCTACTCGGCATGCCTCGATTCTTTGCTAGAGAAGCCTAGATCACTAGTTTTGGCCTGTCGAGAAAGCCCCCTGTGCCCGCATCCCTGGAACTTGCTTTGCTTTTTTGCTTAAAAGACCCCGCCTGCTTCACACCTTCTATGATAGGGGAAATACTTCCGCACGAGTACTTATTTGATTAGTATAAATGAGCATATTCTGAGCCCTTGAGATTTTACATATCAGTTTCAGAAGATTCAATTGGATCATTATTGGCACATAAGAATGAGTAAGCAAAGGTAGAGTGCGCTCTGGAACTCCAACACTTGGGTTGAACAAAAAAGGCTCAATCTTTCACTATTCAGAAGTAAGGGAAAGCAAATGCGATCTAAGCAAGACGCCATAGAATTCCATTATGTAAGGAAGGAGGAACTACTGAATAAGTCTCCAATCAATCATAGGCGGGTGAGAAAATGGATTTGCCTCGTTCATTTAGTGTTCATTGTGGAATCGGACGCATAACCCCCACCCCCAACTACAGGGTAAGTCACACTTTTACTTTCTTCCTTGACCTAGGACTCACATTGATCGTTCTTTCAACTGAACTCATCAAACAACCTTGACCTTGACTCTCACTACGTACTCCAACTCTATCTATTAGTGAAGACGCTTTATCTAATGAATCAGGAAGAAGACTAGGAAATCAATCGAATAGACAAGGTTCTGTAAGAGAAGAGCTAAATGGAGCACGCCTGGAACGAAGAACGAGGAGTATGAGAAGAGAGTTTCGAAGGTCAGATCAGGTTGGCTGGTAAAGCTTGTGTTCCAGGTCAATAAAGACTACAAACTAGTACTGCTAACAAGAAGCTAACAAAATGATGCTTCTAAAGAAGAGCTTGTTCCGATTTCGGATACGAAAATAAGAAGAACGGAATAACAAGAGGACAAGAAGGAGAAGAGGCAAGTACAGTTTCACTTGCTTCGTTACCTCTTTCCCGGTCAGCGATAGGAAATAAACCAAAGCTTGCAAGGATGTTAGGTTTCGAACGATGTTAGGACAGAGAAATAGGAAAGCTATGATGAAATAGCCTAACTTGAATACAGAATCAATTACCAGACGGACAGGCTGGCCCACTTGTACCTAATAGAATCAAAATCAAGGCAAATTCCCCTGATGGGATTGAACATAGGGATTCCCAGATGAACGAATGCAATATATGGAAGGCTTACGGATGTAGTACATGATGGATTTACCTATGACATTTCCTACTCCTACTTATCATACACAAAGAATGGGCATCTTGAAAAACTTGGAATGATTACAGAATGCTTACCGCCTTCGATTAGGTCTATTCTAAGTTGTCCATTGGGTAAGAAGCGGAAGGAAGAGGTCTATACCCATTGCCGTTGCTAAAAAAGGTTCACTTTTTTACTTAATTGAGACTGAGATTCAGGGCATCAAAGGTCTTAGGAATCCCATCCGTTACGAGCTAGAAGTGGAACAAGCGCTCTTAGCCTTTTGTTTGAGGGTAGGACTTGTCTTGTCTTTGACTTCAATCTGCTGCTTGACTTCTCGACTTGGCTATTGAAGAAGCTCCTGCCTTTAGGCACCAGGAGTAGGCAAAAAAAGACGGGCTTTCCTCAACCTGGCACGATTGAAATAGACGGCTAGGAAGGTACGAAGTGACTCGACTCTAAAGGAGAAGAAGGAGGCCATTGGATGAGGTTACTTCGTTCCTCAACTTTTTTGAATTGCAATCTCCTGGGAATTTGGGTTGCAACAAAAAACGAAACTTGGTAGCACTCTAATCAGCTGTGATTCCTCTTGTTGAAAAGAAAGATGTATCTTTTTTTTCCTTCAAAATCTGCCGTGCATTTTTTTTCATAGGTATACTTGGGCCTTCACTGACAATGTGAGGACTTTCTAGGAAAAAATGTCCATCCTACAAAAAGATCTAAAGACTATTTGATGAAAATCTTTCTCATAGTCAAAATAGATGATGATAGAAAGAGAGCAGAAATATGACCTTATCAAGAAGCATATAAATAAAGCAAGATTTTGACTAGGCACGTATCGAAGGAGAAAAGGAGAAGGTAGCAATTTCATTAGCAGGAGCAATAGGAAACGAACAAAAGTGAGCTTGTTCTTGAATCAGCACACTAGGGATAGAAGATTTAAGATGCTTTCCGATAAGTGCACTTTCATAGGCTGTTAGCAGGATAAGGCGAGAAAGATATTGAATGAGTTTAAAGGGAATTTATCTAAGCTAAGCTCAGTTAATACTACTATCATCACGAGCTAAGTGTGGCCTCTTACAAGTCATCAGGAGCAAAGCATGGTGTCTTACAAGTCTGAATTGAGGCAGAAAAAAGACGGATTCTTAACCCGATGGGGGATCTTTCTACATAGCTTCATATCTAATCAGCTAATATAATTATGCAGGAAAATTATTCTAACGAAGACGTGTCGATATTTCTTTCCTTCACTAACCCCCATAGTTGAATAAAAAAGTTCCGTCTCCGGTTTAGGGGTAGGACAAAAGAAAATATTCAGTGAAGGATAAGGTGGAATAAGATCCTCCAGTTTAGCTCTTTTAGTTAAGGCTCCCAACAATTTAGTTATGTAGCTTAGGTAGGCATCCTCAAGAGGTCTTGTGGTGCAGCCATATAGAACAACCCTCAAAACAATCCAAAACAAGAATGATTACATTCAAGCAGAGATCTCACCAGTGGTGGAGACAGGGAAGACCTATACTATTTATTTCCTGATACCGAGAATCTACTCTAGACAACCATAGTCTCTAGATAGACCTAGCCAAGGTTCCGATTCTAATAGAGTAGTCTCGCCTTCGCCATAGAGGAGATAGAGTGGTCTATAAAAGGTACCTTATAGAACTAGAAGAAGGAATGTAGGAACTAGTCTTCAAAGTTATCCGGCATATGGGAAGCCGTGCTCATTGGGCTGTGGCGGGGGGGGGGGTAATAATTACTTTATATTGCTGAGGTAAATAGCCCCTTTCCCAACCCGAACGTGGTTTATCTGATGCTTGGCTGAAGCTTATTTGCAAGCACAACATCTGTCTCTTAGTCCTCTTTGGACAACCTTTAATCAATGAAAGACAATGTATATTCTATCAATCTTAGAGAGAATTTCTATTCTACATGGTAAAAGCGTATTCAACACAAATAGGCTCCGGGAAAACATCCTATACTTGGGAAAAGTGAGCACAAGAGTTTGTAATGAATGCTTTTATTAGTACTTGAAATAAGCTTTATTCCTCCTATCAAATTTACCAATTCTCACTTCCTTACTACTTATTCATTAAATATCGGCTTAAACAAGGAAAGTTGTCCCTTACCTTCTCTATTTCCTTCCCGGTGATTGACTGCTTTTTCTTACTTTTTCCATACTTCAGGAGGAAGAGATCATCGGGTTCAACTTCCACTGGTGATGGCGATTCCTTCTTGAAAATAGTATATTCAATAGAATTTGAATATTCTCATAAAAAGATTGAATCAATTCCTATTCTAAAAGTGGATTTCATCATACTTGGCTTTCCTAACCATACAACTGGCACTAAGACTTTACTTTTTCAAGCTGGAAATAGGGAACTCCTTTTTGAACTGCCTTTGATCTTAGGCTCGCAGCTACTATAAAAGTAATTGTCGGGGTTTTCTCAATCGGAGAAGCCTAAATCTCTGTTAGAGATTTCCTTTTTCCGGAATGAGCTTCTACATAGGTCCTTCCATTAAGGGGATTTTCGAATCTGTCTATCTTCGGTGTGTTCTTTGCTTAATTAACGGGCATCCCCCTTCTACTCCGGTCGTCCAGGTGGTCACGGGAACTGTCAAATGTAAAAGCTTTAAGAGATAGGACGGAAGTGATACATTAGTTCATGCTCAAATACAGGAGGAGTTAGAAAAAGAAGAGGTACACCATAAGCTAGTAAGCGGTTCACAAGGAATTCAGATTCAAATCACAGTGATTCACGCCACTTTTAAGCCAATAGTAATCCTTTTCCAATTTATGTCTCTGCTTTTGAAATTGTCTTTCCTGTCTTAGAACGAATCAACTCTTAGGACAAAGTTCGGAATCATAGAAGGAAGACAAGACTCTATCCTTTGTCTTGCTAGGGAAGAAGGCATGTAGTAAGAGGAAAGTAGAATGGGGTTGGACCGAATAGTGCGTTGCAATTCCCATTTCATTGCCTCTATCTTATAGTGCGGAGTAGAAGATGGGGTGTTTGTTGTTTCATGGTTCCCAACGGGACGTAGCTAACCCTTCTAAGATAACAAAGAGAAAAGCATATTCTAACCATGGGACAATCAATAACAAAACAGTGATACTTAACCTGGAACAAGAACCAAACCTGACAGCGAGAGGGGAAGAGAGACCATTTTCACGAGAGAGGGACGAGCAAGTGACAGATTGGGAAAAAACTAGGTAGGCCTTTTGAGTGGTCATTTAGGGGCCTTGTTAGCGACCCATCATTCTTACCTAAGTTGTTAGAGTCCGATTGAAGAGAGCAAGAAATAGAGTAATCCTCTCTCATAGATGTGAATTGAAAAAGCAAGCCTAAATTCTTTTTTATTAGACTCTTTAGTCTGGTCCCTGTCCCTGGTAAGGTCTGATTTTTATCCGTAAGTCTTGTTTTGTCCGCGGGAAGGTGAACTTTGCAAAAGTGCTTATTTGGTTGGGAAGAATAGGACTTCTGACTCCAAGCCTACCCTACCCAAAATTTTCAGCTACTGATGTAGCCTCCTGTCGTTACTACTAGTCTTCTCGCTACTTACTAGAAAAATCCCATCAAGATAGATAGAATCGACGACCTATATTTAAAGTAAAGGCACAAGGGCGGAGCGAGCACAGAACAGAGGAAACGAACATGTGTCTCCTTGGAGAACGGAGTCTCGGGTAATGAAAGAAAGGTAGAGTGGGCACACTTTTACTGTGCTTGGATTGGCATGGTTGTCTCCCTTTGTTTGTTGAGGATCAACCTTTGACTCCTCTTGCCTCTACTTTTCATGTCAAGCGTACAAGTCTTGTTTATTGGGATTTACTTCTAAAGACAGGAATTCTTTTTCATCTCCCCTGTCATAGTCGACGTCTTAACCTGACTTCCTAAGCACAGTTGATTCTTGAAGCAGTAGCTCTGGATCGAGAGCTGGATGCTTACCTTATTATTATCAAATGAAAAGGAGAAAGAGCTTTTTTTATATAGATGTTCTGGTGAGTGAGGGTGATTTTGCTGGCTTGCTGGCTAACTCGTGCAATCAAGGAAAAATCCCTTCGCCTTCTGTTTTCAAAATGAAAAAGTAAACTGTCTTAGTAAGCAACATTTGGTTGCTTAGCAAGGCGGGCACTACGCTAGGACGTGGATCGATCATCACGAAAATGGACTTTTTCGTAATGTAATGTAAATGTAATAGAAGAGGAAGATTCCATTTGCCCTCCCTTCTCGACCATACGAAGGAGATATGCATTCCATTTAGGTGGGTCAGGGCTTGGCTTGACCTTGTGTTCTCCCAGGTCGGAGGCGAGAACTTGAAAGCTAATCATTCAGAGGTGGGGTGTTCATAGAACAGAAGGCCTCGCCCAAGGAGTGGAAGATTTGGATGGAGTCTCGCTCATAGAGGAAGAGTACGCACGCTAGCACGCTACAACTTATGTAGTTGATCGGATCAGATAACCCTTCTTTCGGGCAAGCAACCAAACCCGGCACATTTAATTCCATTCTGATCGACAACTGTGAGGTATGGCTGAGTGACTTAAGGCATTGGTTTGCTAAATCGACATACAAGAAGATTGCATCATGGGTACGAATCCCATTGCCTTCGGTACGAAAATGAAACGGGCGGGTGAAATTACGTGAGAGAAAGAAACTCTTGGTTGAGTCGAGTCCCCCGGAGGACAGAATAACACTTGTTAGTGACTAGGAGCAGAGAGCCCGTTGCACCTTGTTTTTCTGGCCTATCTTCTTTAACTAATCAAGCTCCCTCTTGAAGTCCCTGGATGACTCTCGGTTCTTGAGCATGTTGGGGGATTAGGCGGCAGTTGAAAAAGATGCTCAAAAGCTTGATAAAGAAGCGAAAGACGCCTAACTATTTTTTTTCTTAGTTTAGTAAAGAGCTTTTCACTTACTATTAAAGTGGTAAGGTAGGGCGCTCTTCCATGAAGAAAACAATCTTTAGGAAGATGGTTCACGTAGCTCAGTTGGTTAGAGGAAAGGACTAAAAATCCTTGTGTCAGTGGTTCAAATACACTTCTAAGAAGGCGAAAGGTCCAAACCGTAGCCGGGAGTGAAATGGATTGATAAATGAAAGTAAAAGACTAAGAAAAAAATGTGAGTGGTCATGCACTATACATATGGCTTTTTGGCGGTAGGGTTTGGGTGCTTGAGGCAGATTAAAAAAAGCGGTTGATTACTAAGATTGATTCTCGCATCCCTCCAAAAGGATGGGCGAGTTCGGTTTGAGTGTTCATAGATCGGGTGGATCTATATACTTCGGAGAGGTGAGACGAGGTGTAGCGCAGTCTCATCAGCGCATCTGTTTTGGGTACATAAGGCCATAGGTTCGAATATTGTCACCTTGATGTGATGTGGCAAAAAAGAAGATACTCTTTCAATGATTATGCTGGCATTAAGATTTCAAACATGTTGTCTACTTTTAGGAAAGGTTATGATGAGAGTGATCACAAAAAAGGATATGATGAGCTTCAGTTGAGTCACAAAAAGGGTTATGATGATCCCTTGAAAGCTGTAGAATTTCATGTCTGAAGCATAGTGAGAGTGACATAGATCGCCTTTTTTCAAATAGGGAAAGCAAATCCTAATCATCAGGTAAGAAAGGATCATTAGAATATGAAACTGCCTAAAAAACTGAAACAGTATCAACAAGAGCAATCGCAGCTTATTCATCAAGAAGACATTCGCGGCACACAGACTAGAAATCATCTGCGAGAAGGTCTTCTGGCACAAGCATACTACTAATCGATTCTTTGGTAATTCTTTATTGAATACAACCTAGGAAGAGTTATACGGATACAGAATAGCCCTCCCAGCCCAAAGGAAAATGCCTAGATCATTTGAAAAAGAAATGCGTCAGTCACCATCCTAATTTGTGAGCTTATGCTGGCCATAATCTCTTCCAGCTCTTAGTTTTATTTAAAGGAACCATTTTTGCTATTAAAAAGAATATGTGGTTAACCAAATAGATCACAGGTTTCTGCTCCAAAGTTTGAGTTCCTTGGTTCGCCCTTCCAGGCATGGCTCCAGTCTCTACAGGCTCAGCAACAACTTCTTGGGCTGGGCCACCAGTTTGAGGTTGTTCCTGATGTTGGACATCAGCAATGGTAGACACTGATTCTTCACTCTGAGAATTTACCTCATTATCACTTGCGGCGTTTGCGTCTCAGTTCGGCCTAGCCCGTGGGCGTGGTGTTTTGACCGTAGTTGGATCGGCAAATTGATTGACGATTTGCCTTTCTTGCTTTACTTTCTTGATTAAAAGAGTTTTCCCATTGGATAGCTACAATGAATAAATGGATTGCCTCTATTGAACCTAGACTTACTAAATATCCTAAGAAAAAAAGCCAGCCGCTTCAAGTGCTTGAGAATGAGTTCACGATCTTCTTGTTACAGTAAGTGCTGCAATTGAATCATCTCTTGATGAAATAGAATACGATTTCATGGTGTTAGCGTAACCGCAATTGACTAAACATCCGTCTTGGTTGAATCACAAGGAAGAAAGATGGTAGAGTAAGGTAGAGTACATTCAATGGTATGCCACAAGGTTATTCGTGTTCACATGTGTCCTTGCTTTCCCTTAATAGTCTAAGGGGAACAAAATGGCAGAAGCAAAGTGAAACTATGAACAGACGACTCAATCCTTGACCTCTTATTATAGGCAATAGCGAAGACTTGACTTATCAATATCATTAATATCATAAGAGAAGAAAAGCAAGTCAAGCAGTATGCCGGGTTCACAAGGTTCTACCACTGCAGGGCCCAATCATAGTCAAAAGTGGAAAAGAGAGGATTTGTAAGAAAAAGTCGAATAGACTGACCTACGAGCATAAGAAAGAAGAGGAAATCGAATTATGTATGATGAGCTTTATTCGAGTCACAAAAAGGGCTATGATGAGCCTTTTTAGAGTAACTTTTACGGTTATTTTGAGCTTTTTTCTCCTATTTCCAATATCAAATTCCAGTTTTTTCTTATTGAATGTCTTATTATTTTTCCTTTTTTCTAGCTTCTTGCTTGCTACCTTCTACTCTATTTGTTTTCTACTGGGCTCTCTTGAGTTCTGTTAAGGCTTTCTCAAAAGGCTAGCTTTATCTCTTGGTGGAAAGTCTCTTTCCTTTTCTCTCAGAGGATTAGGCTACTCCGGAGTGCTGGCACTGGCGATTGCATAGTTTCTTCAATTCTGCATTTCTGAATCCTCAAACATGATGTCTCCTTAGGGGGCCTCTGGCTAAGATCAGGTGAGGGCGCTGGAGGAAGTCACTTCCGTCGGGCTTTGGAATTAACAGATTTACTTAGAAGTAGTTCCCCTGCTAATCCCGAAGTCGGTCTCAACAAACTGGCCTCGAACTCTCCCAACCCTTGTGAAACCACAACCCCTCCTATTGCAGAGCCTTTTCATCCCTCAAAGGAGGATGGAGAGAGGATAAGAGGGCTCGCGGGGCGCCTTACGATAAATACTATCGGGTGTCCCTTTGACGAGGCTATTTCCAAGGAGATTCTTAAGTCCCAATTGCAAACAGAATTGAAAATCGAGGAAACCCTTCATTCGGACAGAGTGCAAGACACATCTCTTTTTGAGAAAAGGCACCTTATTTAGGGGGAGTTCTTCTATCCCAAAGGGAAGCCCTTATCCTTGGAAACCTACTCGGATGACCTATCTCAGATAGAGAACTACGGGACCCATCGCAGACTGCCTTATAAAAGGGTTTTGCAAGAGATTGCTCGACATGATTTAGTTCAAGTCATTGAATAAATGAAAAAAAGGAGAGACTGGTAGAGCTCCTCTTTGTCAGCGGCATTCTCCCTTGTATGTATCAACCATTTCATTATGGAACTTTCTCCTCAAGCTGCGAACTAACAAGTCTATTAGAAAGTCGAATTAGCCACTTTTACACGAATTTTCAAGTGGATAAAGTCGGTTGAGTGGTATCAGTTGGGGATGGTATTGGACGTTTTTATGGATTGAACGATATTCAAGCTGGGGAAATGGTTGAATTTTCCAGCGTGGTGAAAGGAATAGCCTTGAATCTTGAGAATGAGAATGTACGGATTGTTGTCTTTTGTAGTGATACGGATATTAAAGAAGGAGATATTGTCAAGCGCACTGGATCTATTGTGGATGTTCGTGCGAGAAAGGCTATGCTAGGGCGTGTGGTCTATGGCGTAGGAGTACCTATTGAAGAAAAGGAGGCTCTAAGCGATCACGTGCGAAGAAGTGTTCAAGTGAAAGCCCGCAGGATTATTGAACGTAAATCAGTGCACGAGCCTATGCAAACTGTTTTATAAGAGTTACATAGTCTTGTTCCTATAGGTCATTGTCAACGAGATCTTATAATCGGGGACCAACAAACAGGAAAATATGCTATTGCTATCGATACCATATTAAACCAAAAGCAACTGAACTCAAGGGCCACCTCTAAGAGTGAGACATTCTATTGTGTCTATGTAGCGATTGTACAGAAACGCTCAACTGTGACACAATTAGTTCAAATTCTTTCAAAAGTGAATGCTTTGGAATATTATATTCTTTTAGAAGCCACCGCTTCGGATCCTTCTCCTCTATAATTTCTGGCCCCAAATTCAGGGTGTGCCATGGGGGAATATTTCCACAATAATAGAATGCAAGCATTAATAATCTATGATGATCTTAGGAAACAGGCAGTAGCATATCGACCAATGTCATTATTGTTACGCCGACCACCAGGTCGTGAGTCTTCTCGAGGGGATGTTTTCTATTTACATTCCCGTCTATTAGAATGAGCGGCTAAACGATCGGACCAGATACGCGCAGGTAGCTTGACTGCCTTACCCGTCATTGAAACACAAGCTGGACACGTATCGGCTTATCTGTCAGTCGCGTCGGGTCTGGCACTAAGTTGAAAACTATAAAACAAGTCTGTGGTAGTTCAAAACTGGAATTGGCACAATATCGTGAAATGGCCGCCCTTGCTCAATTTGGCTAAGAACTTCATGCTGCGAATCAGACATTACTTAATAGAGGTGCAAGGCTGACAGAAGAACCAAAACAACCACAATATGAACCACTGTAAATTGAAAAACAAATTCTAGTCATTTATGCGGCTGTCAATGGATTCTGGGATCGAATGCCACTAGACAGAATTTCTCAATATGAGAGAGATATTCCAAATAGTTTCCAACCAGAATTACTACAATCCTTTTTAGAAAAAGGTGGCTTAACTAACAAAAAAAAGATGGAACCAGATCCATTCTTAAAAGAAAGTTCTTTGGCTTTTATTTCAATTTAATACAATACAAAGAAAGGAAAAAGGTCTCTTAGGGGTACCACAGAATAAAAGAAAAAAATAGCTAATAAGAGTCTACTTCCTTTATGATCTCTTTCTTAGAAAATAAATTGCGTAAATTCTGCCTTTTTTGATCCCATGCTTTCCGTTGGTCAACAAAAAACTAAATCTATGCATCTTCACTACTCCTCCAGGAAAGGTGGAAGAAATTCAGTCTCTCTTTTTTTTTTGGGGGGGGGAGCAGAGAAAGAAAAAATAATCTTATTATTTTAGGATATGGAAAACAGTGCATTTCTACTCACCCCGAGCGATCTTCACATTATGAAAAGTTTCACTTCTTCCTTCGCTTCTTATACTAGCTCAACTACGTGGGACGCCCAAAGCGCTCCACCGGAGTTAACTCAGTTATTTCGCGACATCTGCAAAAATAGTGTAGATTTCTTCGAGTCAGCGGTAGGGATATACCCGAGAGGTAAAACATAGCGGATCTAGTTGAGGCTGTTATAGGAGACGATGCTCTTCTAATTCCGGGGCACCTCCATGGTACCTATTACAATGTTCTTTCAAAAGGGTGTTCTAGATGGCTTTTCAAAGACCTATCTTAATTAATAGAATCAACACAGAATCTCGTGTAACAACAACAATATGCACAACTTAGAATTTTCTTTTAATCAAAACAAAAGGTGATCTACTATTAAGCTAAGCAAAAGGTGATCTACTATGTAGTCTTCTTGACATTACATATCAAGTAAAGAGGGCGAGGCTCCCAGAAATAGGGGGAAAGGGGAGTGGGTAGGGGGGCTCCTTTCACTTGACTAGTTAGTTAGGACTTTTTTCTATGATTTTCGAGATATTTGTCTCGCCGAGGGAAAAATGAGATATTGTTGGAACAAGGTCAGAGACATTGGACGGACCAGTTTCTTCAGATTCCAATGATAGATACATGGTGAGGTCTTTAACATATGGATGGAGGACTTCTACTGGGTATTTCGTGCGCTCGACTAGAAAGGTGCTTTTGTAGGTTAACAAAATACGTTTTTGTAGGTGAGCAGAGTGAGGAAATGAAATTGTTTAGGACAAAGAAAGCTTAAGCAAAAAGCTTTCATTTTATCGAAACTCGGGACATTAATAACCAGTGAGGGGGACACGCAAAAGCCGTATGCAGCGGGTCTCATGCTTGTTCTCCCTAAGGAGCCTGTGAAATACAATAGGTTTGAAACCTATTTCAATGGTGACTACATAACAATAAAGTGCTTTGATGTTAGAAGTAGTAAGATGATGGACGACTTTCTGTCAAGAATTGAGCATATATCGTTTGTGTTTAGGTCATATCTAACAATTTACTTCCATAACTTAGGCAAATTCGATGGGATTTTCTTGCTGAAGCACCTAATGTCTTATTTGAAGGGTGATGTAAGACCTCTAGTGCAAAACCACCGCATCTACGAGATCAGTGTCAAATCAGGGAAAAGGGTCCTATTCTGTTTCAACAACTCGTTGAATATGTTAGTAAACTTAATTCACTTTTAAAGAATCTATGTCCTGAACTCGATCCTAAAGGGAAGGGAAGCTCTTTTGGAGACATGATGGAAGTTTCAGGTTTAATTGGTGCTACTTTCTATGCGCCATTAATGGTGCTACCGTAGAAAAGACTTTATTTGAAGACGGTGATGGTGCTAACACATTCCGTACTTTTAACCCAACTAATGCCGAAGAAACTTATTCAATGGTCACTGTTAATCTCCTTTGGTCCCAAATCTTTGGGGTTACTTTTTCCAATAAACGTTGGTTACATTTCATTATGTTTTTTGTAACAATAACCGGTTGATGGATGAGTGCTCTTGAAGTAGTAGGTCTAGCGTAGAATCTACGTGCCTATGACTTCGTTTTTGAGGAAATTCGCGCAGCGGAAGATCCTGAATTTGAGACTTTCTACGCCTAAAAATATTCTCTTAAACGAAGGTATTCGCGCCTTGATGGCGGCTCAAGATCAGCCTCATGAAAACCTTATATTCCCTAAAGAGGTTCTACCACGTGGAAAGGATCTTTAATGGAACTTTAGCCTTAGCTGGTCGTGACCAAGAAAGCACTGGTTTCGCTTGGTGGATCGGGAATGCCTAAAAACTTAATTTATCCGGTACACTACTAGGGGTTCATGTAGCCCATGCTGGATTAATCGTATTCTGTGCCGGAGCAATGAACCAATTTGATGTGTCCCATTTCGTACCAGAGAAGCCTATGTATGAACAAGGATTAATTTGACTTCCCCACCTAACTACTCTAGGTTGGGGAGTCAAAGGTATATATATACATTGTTTAAATAGGGCCCTAAGTGAATCAGACTAACTACCTGTTCCTCTTACAGGTACAAACACTTGAGAATCAAGACTAGAATCCCCATGGATGGACTCTGATCTAAATGAAGGAATCTGAGCTTTCTCAACATTGATAAGCTTTCTAGCTTGTGCAGGCAGCTGGTGGAACTCCTCAAAAGTGCCATAAATCTCCTCATCAATGGCATAATTAGCTAGGCTATCTGTCACAACATTTCTTTCCTTGTACACATAAGAAAATCACATTTTTTTATCCCTCAACAATGTAATATTTTCCTTACTATTGTATTAACAGCCCAGGGTGCAGACACCTCTTGGATCATTTGTGAAGCCTTTATTCACACATATTTTAGCAGCTAACTGAATAGCCATTATCTCTGAATACAAATTAGTTTGAACAGGTAGCAGCACACAGAAAATCACAAGCAACATCTCTAACACCACAATAGAACCACTCTTACCTGGATTACCTTTTGATGCGCCATCTGTGTTACATCTAATCCATTGTCGACTTGGGAATTCCCAACATATTCAATGTAGCCTGGGGATGTAGCTCTCAAACTCACTAACCATTTAAGGCCAATTAGAAGACAATATTTTAATCTTAGAAAACCTGTATACCAGTAAATTGTGCTGAGTTGGTGAAACCTGAAAAATTCGCTTGTTCAAGGAGATATTACCACAATACCTTCTTTTCTTTCTCCTCTTCCATAGCTCCCAGACAACTACAAAGGGCAATGATTTATATAAGGGCTTCAGATATACATTTAAAGGGTGTTTCCACCACCTTTTAAATACCTTTTGTAAGCTAACACCATGTGTAAGACCTGCACGCAAGGAAAAGTACTGTCATACCTTATCAGCACATTGACTCTTCAAGAAAAAATACTGCATGGTTTCCACTATTAGTTGATTACAACACCAAGACCTTGAGGGCATTTTATATCAAAATCTTCTAAGAATGTCATCCAAATAAAGAAAGTTAGCAATGCCACACTCTACATGAGAAGAAATATATCTTGATTGGCAACCATAATGCTCTAGCGCACGTCGTTATGGCACTTTGGAACACTGCCGATCGCCACCTCTTGCAAGTAACCGTCGATCACAAATAGGAATAATCATACGTTATCTTAGGCGCTTCGAATTTCTTAGGAGATTCTCAATGCATCATGCTCTAAAATCCGCCTAGCTACTTACTACTCTACTTAACATAAAATCTAAAATGAAATGGAATTAAATTGGTCGAGAAAAAGAACCGCGCTAGTCGGAATTTGGGGAAACATATAGACCTCTCTAAGTTTTCCTAATAAAATTGAGAGTTCGCTTTTCTAGTCCATGAATATGCCGCACCCAGCAGTTCGAGGAGTTGGCCAGATACGGGTCGAAGCCCTGCCTCGAAAAAGTCAGGACTTTTGGGCAGATTCCAGTATCCGACCCATCTCTTTCTGCCGATTCCCCGGGTTGTCGGAATCTCTGGTTCGATCAGGACCAGGAGCCCCATTCATTCGTTTATGGGAGCGACTCTCTGTTCCCATTCTCCACCGGGTCATCAAGTGATTAGCCAGCTCAATCCATTTTTCCATCCGATGATCTTCACCCTAGGACTGACTCTGTTCGACCTGCCTTGATTGCCTAGCTAATGCTACCGTCGCAAGCAACCTCTCAAAGAATAGGGAGTGAACGACCCTTCTATCTAGATCGGTGATTCCGTTCGGCCGAGCCCGCAATCGAAAGTGATGCGAGCAAC
Source organism: Solanum peruvianum (assembly GCA_027705065.1). Lineage (NCBI taxonomy): Eukaryota > Viridiplantae > Streptophyta > Magnoliopsida > Solanales > Solanaceae > Solanum > Solanum peruvianum. The sequence continues at coordinate 28,927,680 of JAKWJD010001766.1, forward strand.
CTACACGAAGCTAAGCGAGCTAGAAGCTAAAGTGAATCTTTTTTGGCATCTTTTTCTTTGCTTTGACCGTAATTTTGTTTGGTCTTCCTCTTTCCTTTGACCCATGTTTCAAAGCTTGCAAAAAGTTTGATCCTTCAGGATCACTCTTGAATGGTGGTCGGTCAGCCCTTTTCTTCTGTTGATGCTGAGACTGATGCTTTGACTGTCTCCCATATCATTCGATAATAAAGATCCACTACTTGCCTTGTCGACGCTAAACTCAGTACCTCGCTTCCTTACTAGTACACCTACTAGACCCATACTCATTACGAATGTGTTCACCAGACATCTGACTTAGCAACCTTCTGCTTAGACCGGCAACGATAAGGAAGGAGATCTATGGATAATGGGATATAGAAGTCAGGTGCGACGGTCAGCTCAGTCAGAGCGGAAGCGGTCAGGCAAGGTTATCGTCAGACAATGTAGTGCAAGCGACGGGTAGCGCTTGCCATAAAGAAGCTAGCCAGAAAGCAGGTCAGGCAGGCGAGCGATAGTACAAGCAAGCTAACACGCGGGCGAGGTTGAAGGCCCACGGGTCGTGAACTTCTTTTCCCGGAGAAGAAGCAATGACGGTATCTGGGGAATAAGCATCGGCTAACTCTGTGCTAACTATCGTGGTAATACACAGGATGCAAGCGTTATCCGGAATAATTGGGCGCAAAGCATCTGTAGGTGGATTTTTAAGTCCTCCATCATATCCCTAGGCTCGATCCTGGACAGGCGGTGGAAACTACCAAGCTGGAGTACAGTAGGGGCAGAGGGATTTTCCGCTAGAGTGTTGAAATGCGCAGAGATCGAAAAGAATACCAATGGCGAAAGCACTCTTCTAAGCCGACAGTGACACTAAGAGACGAAAGCTAGGGGAGCTAATGGGATTAGATATCCCATAGTCCTAGCCGTAAACGATGGATACTAAGCATTATTTATTCCAGCAAGAGCTCTTACTCTAACAGAACTAGTACCGTCAACTCAAATTGTAGCAGCGGGAATGTCTTCACCACCAAATATTAAATTAAGATCTTGTATTGCTTCAACGGTTAAAATGGAGAGCAGGCCCGCAATATAATAGCTTCAACCGCTTAGCCTCTTTGCACCTAAATAAACAGTAGACACGCAAAAAAATAAAACGCAAATCTTATAGAGTCGTAGCCATCTAACACTTTCTTCTCTAAGTCATACAATCGATAGGTTGAGGCAATCAACTGGAAATCGACCAAAAGGACATGTCAAGCCTTATAAGTCAAAGCATGCATCACATATCATCATGCATAGCTTATTAGTTGTAGTAGCTGCATAAGAAACATACAGCATATAGTACTTTTCTCCAATGTCATGCATAAATTGGTTGCGTCTCCTCTCTCAAAGAAGGTGAGCTTCAAGCTCGGAAGATCAAGAAAAGCAAGAACGTGAACTCCTAAAGCTGCTGGAGAATACCAAAAGAAAGATCTCAAGGCTTTTGGAACAGAACACTCCTGATACTCTTCCTCCATCACCTCTATGTCCAAAATAACGGATTGATATGATGAATTGAATATCATTATTAATGATTACAATTTCATCAATATATACTAAATGAAAAAACAGAATAGTTTCCACATCGACGAGTAAAAAGGGACTGGTTGGGATTGAAGAAAACTAGCATCTACAAAAGAAAATTTGGCAAACCCATTTAAGGACGCTTGTTTAATTCCATAAAGGGACTGATTTAGGCGGCAAACTGAGTTCTCCCCCCTAGATAATATCCGTGAGGAAGAGACATGTATACTTCCTTTTTTGGAACATGTTAAGGCTTTACTCTCTATCTCACCTTCACAACTCTAGGTGTCGTCGCGGCTAAGTTATCATTCTTTTTCCACTGTCACGTATGATGGTTAAGCCACGAGCAGGACCAATACTTTGCTTAGCAAACACATTCTCACATTGCCCTCCCTCAAAATATGTCTCAATTGACACCTCCAATCCCTTCTCATTAGCTCTCTGATTCTCATGATAATATTGAAATGTGGATCCTCAGGCCCAGCCATTGTGCAGCTTCTCTATAGAACCTAGGGAGTCCTTCTCTCCTTGATGAGTTGATGAGCGTGGGATATATATTAAAAACTGATATATGTGTGGTCTTCGTGTACCTCCTCCTATAGGGCTGGTTGTACCCACCATCTTTATCTTTGTCTCCCCGCCTTACCGGGGTTCACCTCTTATTCCACATTCCTATACTAATCTAATTTGGACGAAGATTACAAAATCTCTCAATATATCACGATTAACCTCTATCGTCTAGTTCATGGCCCGGTCTTTATTTTGAAAAAGTCTTTCATGAGACTTTTAAACAGTTCTTTTTGGTCTTGCAGGTGCGCTTGCCAAATCAGGTGACGCGGAGAAAGCAGCTAAGATCAAGAAGAAGTTTGTTTTTAATCAACACTACGGGGGTGCTTGAGATAACCATGTTGAAGATATAAGGACAGGCTAAGCGTGTCCAGTGCATCACGAACAAAGAACGTAATAGAAGGGTCCTAACTAGTCCTTCCTTGCTCCCGTTGAGGGATAGAACTCTTCTAACGAAGACGGTGATACATCCGAACAAGAAGCAGACTAAGACAGTAATTTGGATCTCACACCATCCACCAGCCTCTTACAATATGGAATTTTTTTCAAGTTGATTTCCTTCGTGTTGGTAGTGGTACCTACCTGCTAAGCTATCCCCTTTTATTCTATACTCTATTTTTTGCCCGCCCTGAGGAGGGCCCAATTTTCAAGGGGAGTGAAGTAATTGGATTTAGGATGTCACTAGGCGACTAACCCAGCTTTCCTATACAACTTCTTTTCTACTTCCGGATCTCATAATAAAGGAAGAAAAGAATAGCTTGATCCGCTCGAAGAGTGTCCCACCCGGAATGTGACTTCTTTCTGATTACCCAATCCAAGCTTGGACTTCCTCGTGTAAGAAATTTTATCCTAGATTGAATTCATTCTTTTTTAGCCCCAGACTTCTAAAATATAGGCATAAAGCAGGTCATGACCCATATTTTTGTCACAACTTTGGAATATGAATCCACAAGCAAGATGCGAGGCTTCTTTTGGAGGCACAACTTTTATTCCACAGTTGTACCATCGCCTAATCGTGTTCAAGTAGCCGCACTTGCTACTGTCTTGGTGTTCCAAGTCTTTCTATCTGGCTTAGCAACCCTTCTTCTTCTGGTGTGCCATGATGGTATGGAAGATGCATTTTCTCTGGCCGTTGCAGGGCACTTCTTTGACTAAAGCAACAAGGGATTAAGGAGTTACACAGGTTTGCCTTCTGTCTTGACTGAATGGACTGAGACCGAGGAACAACTATCGTGCTACTAGCTTTTAACCAAAACGCAACTTTCTAGCTCTTAGCTTGACTGCCTCTACCGAGAAGGTCTCTCTCGCTTCATCCCAACCAATTCACAGACGATGAAAAGAAATCCTCAAATCCTAAGAACACATAGTGGGTAAAGATGAAGCAGTTGCTCGTTAGCTGGATCAACGCCACCTCTGGATGGAAAGGACAAGTAGTTGTCGGATATCAATCTCTTTTCTTTTATGCTGCATGCAGCTACCTTCTATTGGCACATTATTCGCTCTGCTAGAACGAACGAACTAAATGGCAGACCATCAAGAGTGAGTTAACAGCTAGCCAAAGCTTCTCGTTTGGAGAAAAATCGTTGTTGAAATGTAGTTGAAAGATGAAATGAGACGACAAAACGAGTGAAAGAAGTTACTGTAAGTGAAGCCCCTTTTGTTGTGTTGGGCAACATGGGAGTGAGAACTCGGTTCCCCGTACGACACACACAAACGCTCTTTCTCAATCAATTTTGAACGCGCAGTGTTGTTTAACCTTTCCCTTTGTCTTTACTACTCGATCGGAGGGATTATGGTCGCTTTCCTATTTCTTTCAATTTTATGTCGGTACTGGTCGCTAAGGCCGCTTTAGCTGTAGGTTTGTACTGTTTAGTTTAAAGAAATAGAGGGCGCCTTCGCTTTGTAAGGCATGTCCCTATGCCTTACTCGCTCCGGGAAGTACTTCTTCGATGCAGCTCACACAGTCCTATTCAACTCTTCCAAATCTATGAGTGAGATTTCAACTCTCTCAAATGTAGGGTATCTTTCCCACTATCGGTTCCTTTCATTAAGGACAAATAAACCCCGCTTAAGGTTGGTTACCCACCGGGATGGATTGCGCTTTTCTTTCCCACCGGTTTCAGATCGTTGTTTTCAACCCCATGAGGAGTCAGGCAATGCACGATGAGGAACTACCAACCGGTAACCAATTGACGTCAGATTTTGGTGAAGCAAACAACGCCTTTACCTTAAGTTTGAAATAAATATAGGTCGAATTTCCACTTTTATAAGAGAACTCAAACCACAAACGACGTTATCTGTCCTACCGGTGAGTTACAGTTCAAACGCCCTATTCGCTATACCGTTAGTGACGCTTATCACGCTTTCAATCGGTTAAAAGCATTCTCTTACCCATTGAATTTATTACTTTCCGCTTTTAAGTCTTAAATTCAGATTGTGACCTACCACTCTAAGAAATAAAGCTTAGAGAGCACTACTGGGCGGTGTCTTATCGTTGTCAATTATCTAACCAAAAATACATAAAGTAAAGATGCGTTCTTATTATATGTAATTTAGAGTCGCTTTAAACAGTATAAGGTACGAAACCCCATGCCGATTTTCATAATACCTTGTTACCTTGAAAGATAGATTGGTTTGACTTCCTTCAACCCGGGCAAGCAATTAGTCCCTCTACGGTACCGCCTCTTTAAACACAGAATAGCTGAACATCAGAATAGAAATCCTATTTTCACCTTTCCGTGGTGTCTCATTATATTATAGAGTTAAACCTTTAGCGAAGGGATTTAAATAGGATTTTTAGAACTGTACCCCTAAAGCTGCGAATATAAGTTAGTGCTTTTCTTTCTTTTCCCTTCCCCGTTGTCCTTATTGTATTGTCATATTTCTAGTGGGATAAAAACAACACTTTCGTAATTCGTAGATCACTAGTTCCGGTACCGCGTCTTATTTGTTTTTCCCTGGAACTGTCAATATACCGAATAGCTGATGGGGAACTATACTTTTTGTAACTATACTAATAAGGGTGGGGAACGGTAGCGCAAAAGTGAAGTACCGAAAGCGGTTTCCTAGGATTTCAAAATGTGTTTTTCATTCCAACCTTTTTAGAACGGATAGGCGCTTGGTACCTGTAAATACACTTTTTAGAATGATTTCATGTTGAGCCTAGTAAAGGGGACTTCTTTTTCATTTCAATAGGTAGGGTAGGAATATACCTAGGAAGGAAGAGGGAGTTTCATACAGAGGTGCCTTGAACATGCGCGGAAAAGACGTTTAAAGCGGAGGTAAAACCTCCCTTTAAAAAATTCACAAGTCTGAAGTGCAGAATTGATTAATTCCTTAAACTAAAATTGCGTAAAAAATATTGAAATGGTTGTTTTATTGCCAACCCATATCATTCATTCAATCGAATGCCATGTGAGAATCATCTCTCTCTCTCAGGACCTCACCTTCGTGACCTCCTAACGGAGGAAAGACTGATGTCATGGTTAGCAATCAAATCTGGAATCTCCGACAAAGCATTTGAGTTCGGACAATTGAGTAGATGAGAGAGTGGGATGGACCTTGCTCTTAAGGGTCGAAAAAAGACCTGGCTACTTTCTTTCCTGGGAAAGACCAGATTTACGGTCACACTTCAATGAGTGAGCCTCAACCTAGACATCGAACTCCTAGATCTTTAGCTTATTTACTGTTGAAAAGGGTATTGTTCGTAGCTTGGCCTTTTTTGATTTCCTATATAGCGCTTTGAATTCTTCTGCTATTACTGCCTAGCGTTGAGGCCATAGGGATTCCTTATAAATAAGTTCGAATTATAATAAAGTAACGGTTCAGGAGAGCCTATGCGGAAGACTTTTTTTTCTTCTTCAGATTGCTTTCCTACGTATCATACGATGGCTTGCTTGCTAACGTAACGAGTAGAGGGAGGGCGTGCTATGAGCTTTCGGTGGACAAAGTTCTTCTAGAAAACCCTATTTTCCATTCTATGTCTCGTGCAAGATGCTGGGTGGCATTGAACTACTTGTAATTAATCCATCTGCTGAGGGTATAAGTGGCACATACCCGAACTTCACTGGAAGTGACATAAAAAACACAGCTTAATCAAAAACAATGATGTCGAGGAAAACATATTTTATCCCCTATCGCACGGAAAGGGAAACTTAGAGTTTGTTTGATAGGCCCGGAAATGCTTCTTATTGGTTCTCTGCCCCCTATCGATGTGAATGGATTTTTAGACTAAACCCAAGACCACACTCTTCCCTTTTGATTCTGCTCTTAGGTGCCCTAGCCCGAAGAAGCAAAGAAGAGGCATAGCAAAGGCTAAGGCGATGGAAGCAAGACGGAGTCCATGTGGGGAAGACGCCAAAGTCTTTTCGAGACATGCGCAGGATGATACCCTAATTGATAATTCTGAAGAAAGGGCCTACTATCTTAAAAATTAGCCATTCCTCTGCCTTATTCTTTTGAATGTATGGGACCCTATTGAGCAAGTCTGAAAGATCGATACAATAAAGAAAGTCCCTAGTCGCGAGGCCAATCCTACAGACGATCAGGTAAACTCAAGCTCACTTCAAGTGAAAATTGGACTTTTCGTTCTTGAAATCAAAGTGGCTCACCGTGTTGATTCCCTCACTTCCTTGAAGTTTGTCGCTAATCGGTTGCAAGCTGAGACTTATATCACAAATAAATAGATACACTTGTTCGTTGGTCTACGATCCACTGCAACTTGTCTTTCTTGTGTGGCATCATACCTCATTGAATAAATTAGTTTCCCTTGTCTTTGAGAAAGAACTCCCTTTTTCATCGGTGCAGCTGCTATTTGGTGAGAGAACTCTTTGCTTATCGATAAGAGGAAATAAGCATCTGCAATAAGCGAGTAAGGAAGCAAAAATAGTCTTGGATGTCGCTAATCCGCTTCTTATTTCTTCCTCTTAGCTCTAAGAATAGCTTACAAACGAGATCGTATAAGCCTGCCCAGTGGTCATCTGATACCGGTAGAAGTGGCTATGGTAAAAGTGCTTACCAATCCGTCACGTCGTCCCATCCTCCTAACGATATATTGCGAGGAGCATTACGAATCCAGTCGTGGTCTATTTATATATAGATTATCCTTTCTTACTCTTACCCCGGAATAATAAAAATATCCAAGCCAAGGAGTTAGACCAACCCAGATAGTTTACGTTATGGCCGATGGGATTAGGAAAGAAGCAACGGATTGATTAAGCACGCTAGCGCGAAAGCCGTTGCACCTTAGCGCATCCCCTTTCTTGCTAGGGCACGCACAAGGTCAGGTTCAAGGCAAGGTATAGCTTAACGGAATGAAAGAGAATTAGTGTATTAAGCAAGTACGGAAAAGAGGAAAAAGGGAATTCAGGCGCTGTTCTCAAGTCTAGTTAACGAAGCCGAGAGGGAAAGCTTACGTCAGAGGATATACCTGACTGAAAGGATATATATTCTATGTCTCATACCTGTTGTTTCATAGTTATATTCCTCTAATCGCTAACCAATGCATTTTCCTTAATCTCAGAGCTGGATGCTAACCCTATATTTATCTGAGTCTTATGCTAAAAAAGACTTGCTTTTAGTTGGTCTTCGCCCCAGTGCGGCTAATGCTATAATAGGAACGAAACTCATACTTCTAAAACTTCTCCCTGGAACGTCTTCTTTAAGTGCAGATCCAACCCTTCTACTTCCTTCTCAAAAAGATGTCGAACCTCATTATTTAGCAGCTCTCCAAAGTCCCAGAGGTGGAAGCGGTTCTGATAGGCGGGACAAAGAGCTTTCAATGGTGATGAAAGAGAGGGAAATGTCTGGACGACAGCCACTCACCCAACTTGGCGATAGTACTGTAAACCATTGGCTCGCGATTGAAGAATATATCTCACGGGGCTCTATACAATAGCGATCCCTGCATACACGATAGATCATTATCCTTCTCTAAATCATCCATGTTTTTTTGTTTTCGTGGTAACCTCCTTCGATTCTGTTCGCAGATCAGGAACATTCCTTTGCAGCGAGTTAAACGATCGAACATCAACAATGCCAGTCACTTTACTAAAAACTAGAATGATAGCAGAATGGCTTCAGGAAACTACTAATACTACAAATGTTGGATTGGAAAGATTGTAAGACACTCACTTCCAAGACTAGACGGTTACGTTCAAAAAAGAGGAAGAGAGGGAAAGGCCCCACGTGGTTAAGAAGCTGAAAGAGAAGCTACTAAGCATCCTTACTAACGCTATTTAGTTATTCGAGATAAGAATTCCCACTAGAGAAGACGAGAATTGAGTCATGTTAGGGTTATCCCTGTATTGTATAAGCGAGAGGCGGAAACTATCTATCTTAATTAGACGATTTCTATCCTATCATGTATGATTGATCAAAGTCTGGTCTGCAAGAATTAGAGTCTCAATCGACTGGCATCGCCCTTCACTCCAAAATTCCTCAAAGAAAGCAAGCAACAATAAAGTATGTGCATAGCATACTCTCTCAGTTCTTCTCCTTTTACAACCGGTCGAAGGGGAATGGGCCAACTTGAAATGGACCAATTTGAGAAAACGGTCAAGATATAGTGCTTCGGTAGGAAGAAGGAATTCTTTCTAGGAGGGTAATGCATATTGTGATATATCTCAATAGTTAACAGAAAGGAATAGGCGAGAGGAGAAGTATTATTGGCAAGCGAACCCAATAATGAATCGAGGCGGAGAGCCTTTCAATAAAGCCTATACCCACTGGGATAAAGGAATAATAAACCTTGCCAGAGTTTCTCAATAAGGGGTCTTAAAAAACATAAGAAAAGGCTTCACCGACTGCTTTATCCACAATAATATCATAAAGGTTCTCTCCGATCTTCCTCAAAAAGACAGCTTTAGAGTGCAAGTTAGAGTAGGAAAGAGTGTGATCTCAGTTTCCTAGCAGGTCAAAGGGAGACCACGAGAGTCTTCCTTATGTTTTACTATAGTACATTAATAATTAATAGGTCCAATAATCCTTCTTTTCCAGTAAGCAAAAGCAAGGAAGGGATCCTCTGGCTTCGTCTGTTCGTCTCGCCACAACACAAGTTGTTGTATAATCTGTCTATACCTCACTCGTTTCAGTAAGATAAAAATATGGTTTGATGTGTGAGGCCTCGCTTCACTAACAAAAGTCGCTTACTCATGTACTCCGTTAACTAGGCGCACTTCTCCAAGTAGTAAGTCTTTTCTCTCATGGAGAATGCCTCACTCTCGTTTCCTTCGAATGTAGCCCGTAGGAGTCAAGGGGTTGTAGGGGCGACTTGAAGATATAATTACGGCGAGGGGAGATGAAGAGCATTCTTCCTTCGCGAATACCGACTTCACCAACCCCCAACCCCTCTAAATGGTTTGACGCCTACATTTAAACTAACTCACCCTATGCTAGTATACTAGTGTGCGGCTGAGAAAGTATAAAAACTATATTGAGGGCAAAGGTTTTCAAAAATTCATTCTCGGTCATTACATCGTTATCACCGACGAAAAGGTTGCAAAAGTGTATACGGCCCCCTGATAGGACTGCGACCTAACTATGACCTAACTATATCGATTGAGAAGTAGCTAGTCTCTGAGAAAGGTTCTCTTGAGTTCGCTAAGCCATTTATACGTGATGAAGGTGGAAGAGATTTATCTCCAATCTCCTTTTACCCGTTCCCTCAGTACTTTGTAGAAGCTCTGGTATTCGCGATTTGCGAGGGTTGAAAATGGATTTCAGACAATATGAACAACAATAACTCCACATTCTCAAGTTCACCAATGGAAAAAGTCTGGCATATCGTCGCAAAGTTGTACACTCAAGTGGACTCCACCTAATGGACGGATACAGAGATAGTATCTAGAAAGATCTTGGGATAAAATTCGTCAAACAAAATATTTTTAGCAGTCGCAAAAGAAGTGACGGGGCTCAAAGGAATTAAACAAGTCATCCTTTGAAGCTAAGCACTTTTCATCTTTTGTAGGAAAATCCCCTTGTCTAGTCTTGGGAAATTGAGCGACGCATCCACATAAGCACAAGAATTTTGCTCTTTTGAACAAGCCTTCTAAAGTTTTTGTCCTTTTATTTGAGTTCATAATAATAATAACTGGTGGGTTTCATTAATGAAAAGAAAAGCAGAGGACCACCATCTACTAGCATTGTTATTTTCCATCGATTCTTTATCAATGGCCAACCCTTTCTTTGAACCTTGTAAATGATCTAACTTAACGATATGAACTGGGTGCCATTTGATGAGTAATTGAGATTAAAGGAGAGGGATATGGAATGAATAAAGTAATGAAAGAGGAAGTCATTGCTAGTAGTAACGACATGTCACGATCCATTGGTTCATACAGGATATATGTCCTAGGTGTATCAAAAAACATTCTTTTTGCTAAGCATATATAATAAAATAGAGTGAAAAGGTCCACCCCGAATCTAAGGGGCTACTAACTAACAGCTGAGTCCTCTCCGAACCACAGGAGATAGAGTCCCATCATACCTCTCACAAACTTCACTTGCCTCTATGGGAGGCTCGCTCCGGGCAGGTTCTGATCACTTATAATACACGTGCACTACGAAGGAAGGGGTTGGGTTAGGAGCGTTTAAAATATGAATCTTTTGTTGTATTTGTTTGATGAGAAATGTGAGTCTCTCTTGTCCACTTTCTTCATCCCCCTCTATCAAAATGATCAAAAAGGAAGGCGAGTTTGCTTCTTATTCCCGTGTTTGATCTCTTCCATCTCCACCTGGCTTGTTGTCACCTATATTGAAGAAAGGTTCGGAATCCTGTAGAGAATGAACAGGGGCCAAGAATCTTCCTCTCAACAATGCTTTTTGAGGCTCCACTCTCCCCCTTAATAAGTAAGGCCCCGTTAAGCTTAGGAGAAGATGGTGATAAAAAGTAAGGATTGAAGCCCCCTTATCTCTGTCAGGCCCTGGACAGGGGTTAGATTTGTAAATGTGTAGAACCAAGTGTAGTGTTGTGTAGTAGTACGCATTTCTAGGCCCTTTCTTGGCTACTGGATCACTTCAGTGCTTCGAGTACTACGGATCCTCTGCCATCCATTGCAGCAGAGCCGTTTCATGGGTGGGGGGGAGGGGGGGTTAAGCGCAGTTCTTTTCATCAAAGGTTGAATGAAATCGATTCTTTTTTAGATAACAAAATCAATATCAGATAGGATAGATGGATGGATCTATCTTTCTATTCATATATATTACTAAGAAAAATGGATTTCTGTAATGTTGTGGCGTAGCAAGAAGCCCCAAATCCTTGATTTGGCAGGGAAAGACTGCACTGCTTTGGTCCCTGGAAGCGAAGGGAATGAGCTCGGTTGCTTCTCCTCCACACTTCTTTTTCTCCTTGCCTATTCCGCATGCGCTTCGCGCGCCATTGGCACTTTGCTCTCCTCTTATTCTTCATTGGACAGTTTGGATGGACTTCGTCGTTCTTTCCCAACTAAAATCAAAAGGGCTGTATCACATCGAGATGTCGATTTGTTTTCCGCCCCCAATGAGATGGGGAATTTTTCACCCCCTATTTAGACTTTTCGGTTTTTCATTTTTCTGAATCGACACCCGGCCCGACTCGCGTCGTTCCAACAATCGTGGGGGGCACCTCTGTATACGATCGCGTACAGTAATTGGGAGTCCTATTACACCTAAGGCCAACTTCAATTCACCAAACCAAATTTCATCACATGTAGTCATTGTGGACTCGTTCAAGGTTATTGAGTAGACGGTTTATGTATCACACTCAATCCTATCTTTTGTAGCATGCATTTCAATCTGTGTCGCAACTTATTCGTTAAGCTACGTGTCCGGTGCATGGAGAACTGCCTTTGGTCCCCCAAACATACTTACTCGTTGAAACCTTCAAGCCGCCCAACGACCTTTAATGCTAGTCACTACTCTTACTAAGGCAAGGAAGTAAGCCCCACAACCCAAAGCGGCGAAGAACAAATAGAATTTGCTACAAAATCCGGCTAACGGGGGTATTCATGCGTATGAGAACATAGTAATGGAGAAGGTAATAGCCAAAATAGGATTCTTTTTGGCTAAAGCGCCCAAATCAGCTATATATTTGACACAGGTTTGCCGCAATGCTATAACTAGGGCGAATGCAACTATCTTCATTGATGCATAAATAAAAATACAAATTAGAAGTGATTGAATTCCTTCTATGATTCCACATGAGAAACCAGTATGAATATAACCTACATGTCCAATTGAACTATGAGCTTGAAGTATTTTTACTTTCGTTTGGGCCATGGCATCTAGTGCTCCTAAGATCATAAAAGCAATGCTGCAGAAAAAGAAGATTTGTTGCAATGTAGCTCCATAAGAACCATAAATAGAAACATGTGAAATATAAGCAGAAATAGAGATTTTAGGCGCAGTAGAAAGGAATGATGTAACTAGGGTGGGTGAACCCTCATAGATATTAGGTGCCCACATACATAGTGTCAAAAAATATATGGTGTGCGAAGGGTAGGGGGTTTTCCTCAAGGCTCAAGAGATGGAATAGATAGGGCCCCACAAGTTTGAAATTCACCACTAGGGAGTTCACACGAAAGGGAACAAGGAATTCTCAGTGAAAAAAGTGCTCTCTAAACCGAACGTGATAGTAGTTTTCCATGAGACGAATTTACCTTTAACACTACTCTCGACATGGATTAAACATCAAAAAAGGTCCGCTCTCGGTCATTCCACACGCAGCCTAGTAGAGATGTGGTTATCTAAAGTGGTTCTCTCTTATGTATTAGATGCCAAACCTGTTGTGCCCCATTGACTATGAAGGGGGCGGACACTGCAGCTACATGGACCCCTTCCTTTCAGTTGTTGCCAGCGCTTTCCCGGGCCGAGCTAGAATTTTTTATTATAAAGGGCAGCAAAGACCGAAGGTTGCTATCCCAATAGGACAGGCGGAACTAGGAGAGGGGCGTTCAGCCACTTGACTGTAAGGAGAGGGCCCGACAATCATAGCACTGTGGTAAAAAATGTGTGTTCCCTTCAGATAAGATGCACCGTAGGCCATCCTCGGCCTTCTTCGTTTTCGATGAAAAAAATCGATCTCAGAAAGCATTTTCCTTACCCCTCCGCACCTCCCTCCCTTTGTCGAGCCTTTACTTTAATGGTTGGGGAAAACATTCCCTTAACTGAACTTTGTGGGCATTCTTTCCAGCTTTAGTCAAATAGGGGTTGGGTTTGGTTTGAACATAGGCTTAAAAATAATTTGAAGGGTCCTAGCTACGCTATGCGTTCAACACAAAATCTGGAAAGCTGCAGGGATGACAAAAAGAGGGCGCTTTCCTGTGTTGCACAAAAAAAGGACCTAAGAGATGAGCGTCTTTTCTAAGGTTTCACCCTCCCGCGCCCGTCGCCGTTTGACCCGCGTTAGAGGGGAAGATTAGCAAAGCGGGAAAAAAAAAAGGAAGGGGAGCAGCATCTTATTCTGTTCGCAAGAACCTCCGGATCGTAGAAGCATTCGGAACGGGCTCCGCGTTCATTTCATTGGCAGAAACGATCCATTCCATTCGGGGCTTTGCGGAACCAAAAAATTGGATTTGAGAATAAAGGATAGATAGACAAGGGATAGATAAACGATATATATATTATATATATATATATATATATATATATATATTTCTCACAAAAATTGTCAGATAAAGAGTATATTGATCTTATCCCCTATATCGAACATTCATTACTATCTATTGATAGAAAGATCTTCATCAAATACCGAACTTTGACTTTTTTTAGGAATTACTCATATCCAAAGCAGATTTTTACAAGCACCCCACCCCATAAAACTAGTTGGGGGGGCTATTCGCCTTTGGAATCAAACAAAGTAAGTAGTAGGAGTGTTCAGCCACTTGACTGTAAGGAGAGGGGCTTCATAGCAACTTTCATTTTAAAGTAAAGCGAAGAACCCACCTTTAGTTAATAGGAGCCCTACTTCTCTCTTTCCGACCTCATCACTTCAATTAAAGGGCAAACCCATTTCCTTGTCACCATGCTGAGCAAACCTTTGGTACTTCAATAAGGCGAGCAGTTTGATAGTGACTTCATTCGTTTGGTAGGGCGACGAAAGGCTACTTCAATGACGGAAACAGCCGGAAAATCAAGAGGGTCACCTTTGGATAAGCGTTTGTTGGTAACCAAAGCCTCACTCTGATTATGTTTTGAGGATGACGAGATCCAATCCATAAACCCGGAAATGAAACATTGTTCATTCCCTTTCATCAAGTAGGTAAAGTAGGCATACGAACCACTTTGCCTTAGACTCTATTGGAACAAAGCAAAGAAGGAGGCGGAATGGAGAAAATAAAGGGACAATGGCGGTCTTGCTTGGCGCGAAGGCTGCTAGTTCGGGGGTAGAGTACAGTACTAAAGGTCCTCAGACTTCCAGGCGTTTTTCTTTTGGGCAGTTGTTCACCATTGGATCTCGCCAACACATCCACCTATAGAATTAGTTACCGAGATATCTTTTTTTTCATTGTCCATAGGGATTTTTTGGCGAATCTTCTCCCATGCTGCAAACAGTCAAATCTAAACTGAAACATGTCGCTCTTCTTTCTTTCCTCGCGAGCAGGAAGCACACCAGCAGCGTGCGTTGCGTGATTCTACTGTGTTTTTTGCACTTGACTGGGTGGACAGTTGACCGGAAGATAACTTCGATTCGCCCGGCCAGCAGGCGGGCGGCGTGCTTATCTTGTGTGACAACACTACAGAGCGAGTTGCTCTTCTAGGCGGGCAGCTGTGTGACAACACTACAGAGAAAGCGGCGCTTTCGTGTAACATGCTATGGTCTCAACGCCCTTACGAGGTAGTGATGAGTTTCACGCGCTCTAAGCCCGGCCCGCGCGCGGTTAGGAAGATTGGCCGCAGAGCGGTACCACCCACCCTACCCTACCACTTATAAGCGACTGTAAGACAGCCGCCCGAAAAGGAACTGCAGTGATCTTGAATAGGGATCCTACAGCGATAAATAGAATCCCCATAAAAATACCACTAGATCTAGCACCAGTGATTTCGTATCCGGTCTAAATCATGGCTAATTTATCGAAGTGGGTAGCTCCAGTAGACCAATAGATCATGGAACAAATAGGGTGGGTTGGCCTAAGAACCACACTACACGTATAGACGCGAACCCCCCTCGTTACCGTACGTGCGACTCTCACCGCATGCGGCTCGCATAAAGACTCAAAAATCCATCCCGAGCCCTTTCTTCCACCTCTCCTCTCGAATCCTTGATTAAACTTGCGTTCCCAGGCGCTATGAAATGGGGGCCATTCCTTCACATATCGTATGTGTCGGCTTGGCTTCGTCCCGAACCAAGGAGGCATTCTGGTTGACGCATGCGTGTAGGAAGGCTGACGACTACATAGGCTAAAAGACTACGACTACAAGACAGGCCGGAAGTAACTTTCTCCTATTATCGTTGGGATTGGATATAGATGGGAAATATATAGATCATAGTAGTTCTCCAACCGCTCTAACTAACATACGATACAATTTCACTTCACGGCACTGCAAAAACAAAAAAAAGAGCTTCGCTCGGTTGGCCTTCCTACGCTGACGAATGCCTTTTTTTCTCTTCTCTGAAGTCTACCACAAACAAGTGGGAGAGGCAAGATTCAAACCTATGTAGAAAAACTTC
Source organism: Solanum peruvianum (assembly GCA_027705065.1). Classification (NCBI taxonomy): domain Eukaryota; kingdom Viridiplantae; phylum Streptophyta; class Magnoliopsida; order Solanales; family Solanaceae; genus Solanum; species Solanum peruvianum. Next base: position 28,943,467 of record JAKWJD010001766.1, read on the forward strand.
AAAAGATTTATAGTCTGCCGCTTTTGACCACTCGGCCACTCTCCCCTTCTCGGACCGAGGGCCCCCACAGTGGGTTCTAATTCTAAGAAGGGGGGCGGCGCCCTGAATCAATCAAAAAGCTTATTGATTTAATTGGAGGGAACTAAGACGATTAGCTTAGCTAGCGTTCCAGAAGAATCTAGTCATTTAACAACTTCGTTGCCACTAGTAAATTAGACCATCCCCCCCCCCAAAAAAAAGAACTCAGAGCCTAAAGAGAAGAGAGTTCAGTCTATAAGAAGCTGGCAGAGCTTTAGCCATTGGGCCACTTCCATCTATCCGAAACAGTAACCCCTTTCTTGTCCGTTCTTGGAATGACACTAGTGGAGACTAATTCCATTCGGCTAATGAAGATACTACTCCATTCTTTCAAGTTGATCCTTCCGTAAGAATGGAACGAACCAAGTTAACCTATAAGAGAGTGAGGAATAAAAACCAATAATAAACTTACCGCTTTTGATGTCCCACGATTCTCCTAGTTTAGAAAGAAAGGAGAAGGACACCACCAGAGGCAAGCGCTAGGTCAGAAAAGAGATAACTAAAAAATCTCCCCAAGTAGGATTTGAACCTACGAACAATCACTTAACAGCCGACCTGTCTACCACTGATCTACTAGGGAAAAACGGACTTAATGTTGGAAGCTGACTCTCGTTCTTTGGACCAACCTATGACCGAAGAAAAATTAGTTCATCACTCTTTTTAACATACACCGGGAGAAAGGGTTACGCTAGCAAGCCCCTCCCTGGCCGGAGAGCCCCTAGGAAAAGGAGGCGGCGATAAACCATCCACTCTCGAGAATCATATTGATCAATTGATCTCCGCGTTCTGCCAGTTCGCTAAGTATACTCACTCTACCTAGGGGCAACAAAGGCTGGAACTCTTCCTGTAAAAAACAAGGGACCTACTTCTCATTCTAGGAGTTAGCAAGTATGAAAGAGTCCCCTCTCTGCCTGTCTCTCCGATTTTCTTCTAATAAGTAGCACTTTTGCTATTCAATCATTGAATCGTTTCCCATCAAGCTGAAAAAAGTAAGCGCCATATATGTTTTTATTAGTAAAGCGCTAAGGCCCTATAAATAGTAAGGGGCCCTTTCTTGCTCATTAATGCTATTTTATGATTGCAGCTAGGGCGCCCCTTTTCTTTCTCAAAGTCAACTTTCTCCCTTCTTAGTCAAGCTTTGAAGTCCCTACTTTATTCAGATTTATGGGATATTTGAAGAACCGCAGTTTTGGAACCCTATACCTATACAAGGGGCTGGTCTGGATCTCGCTTGGTGGTACCCCTCTCGATGATTGTTGACTCAACATTGATTTCGTGCTTGAGTTTTAGGGCTCTCCCTCCATCCATCGAGTCAAGTAATTCGCTATTGGAAATTTCTCTACAGCCTATGTCATGCCATACTTCTTTCTCCAAATCAGTTCCTAGTGTCAGTCAATCAAGATTCACCATCAAGAGAGGGAAGAGCCTTGACATTAGGTTAGTCCGGTCTCATCATTCACGAAATTCCCCCATCCATCGACTGATCACGTGAGTACTCATCAAGTCAGCGCATAGCGAATGAAAAAAGTGTTCATCCTGAATTCTCTTACTCAAGAGAAATGTCTATCAATTGATCCCTACGGTAAAAGTCTCCACTTTTCCCTCTACTAAGAGATGCACCATGTTGATAGGAATCGGCAAAGACCTTCTTGTACACGTCCTCGAGGGCAGCATTCATGGCAATCATCACTACTTTCTCCCGAGTCCATGGTATGGCTTAGTTCTTGGTCTTGTTTAATAGATGTCGAGTTCCGCTTTTCCCAGTCAAAGAATCTCCATCAGCTCTAAGTGGGCGCGAGCTAGAATCCTTATGTCAGCTTGGTTGTTCAAAATACTGTCTCTTTACACCTTGCATCTTCATCTTTTTGAAAGCCCAGACCATTCTTCTGGATCTGCTTAGTCCTATTTAAGGTGCAAAGCCTCTTCAATAAGGACCTCTTTCGTTGATTTCTCCCCCATTTCCCATTTTGTTGATTTAAAGGGAATAAGTGTTATCCATTGAGTAAAAAGAGAGTGTTCTACAGTGACTCGCGCGGTTTGTGGCCCCTTCGAGAGTTGCGGGTCCTTGCCACTACATGAATGTTAGATCACGCTCAAAATTCCTCCGACATGAGTCCTAGTCGTTGCGCTGCGGTCCATTTCTTAGCTTCTCTTGCACGATTTGCACACATGATTGGTTGCATCCATCTGCAACCTTAAGGAATGGACTATGAAGGGGTCAGTAAAGCTGTTCGGATTTTTGATCGGTTCTCGTTCGCCTTCCCCCCCTCATAGTCCATTAGTGGGTAGGGTGGTCAACTTAGAGGGCACCCGCCTCCTCTTCAGTCGTGTCCTCGACAACCTGGCAGTTCTTCGGTCTCCGTTTTTGTGGGCGGGATTGCTTCGTTGTTGGGGGTTCCTTTTCCTAAACCAATTCGGTTGTGTCGGCCTTTGTCTAAAATTTTGTTATGAGCTGGCTGGGCAAAGATGGATTGAAGGTCAGCTATGTTTGAGTTCAAGTGGCATAGCACCTTCGATCGACCATAGGGCCTATTTTACCCTTACCGAATTCATTCTATTGAAGCGTAACGTAAAAAACTCCTTCTCATCTTGTATCTCTTTGGTTTGGAAGTTCCAGAATCTTTTCTGTGGATTTCTATGACAAAGGAAAGCCTCCTACCCAATACTATGCCATTTGATTGAAACAAGTTTCGTGCTGCTCACCACTGCTCGAGGCCAAGGACGGGGTCGAACCATCATTTGAGGATTTGAAGTCTGATACATTTCCATTATGATACCTAGCCAAACCTGCCACCTCATGTGCCAAAGTAAAACGGTTGTTCATCCTTCTCCGCTCCTCTTTTTTCTACATATGCGGCGGCGGGTTACCCAAGAATGGGGGACAACTCCTTTCACCTTTGCCTTGATCAATATTCCTTTTTTTCTTGAATGTAGCAAGCCACTCTACTATTGGTACAGAGTCCAGATAGAAGGTTGCTCATCCAGCCCAGCAGATCCATTGTTTATGCGGCATTGAAATGCAGCTAAATGCAGCTAAAAAAGGGAAGCCCTTTTTATTAGTAAGGTATACGTTGGTTGGGGAAAACTCCAAAACTAGGGTTCCAAAAAGCTTATCTTATATTATAGAAAATTTTAAGAAAGGGGAACCCCTAGTATACCCCTAAAGTACAAGCTAGTGCTTAACGGCGGAAAAGTCGTTGTTGATTGCTGCTTGCAGGCTCGAAAATCTCTCTTTCGCCTCTCCTTCCTGTCTAAATTCTTATTTATTAGCTTCTTCCTTCGCACAAGCTACGGTCTAAAGACCCCCTTGTTGTGTTGCATTTTGTGATCTTCCGCTTCAGTCTGCATTTTTTAGATAGCCGGGACCCGATGTTGATTCCTGATTTAAATGTCAGCTCAGGGTTTGGGGCGATCCATTTTATTAGTTCAGCTATCACTTCTGGAAACCCCAGCGGTTGTTCGACTGCGTACTCCCCCGTCTGCCTATCTCACACTCCCAAAGCAAATATAGATTTCTTCTTTCATTTTCCTTTCATGCATCTTTGTTTCTATCCATAGGTCGGCTTCGAGCAGATAGATCTTTGCCGGGTGAGATTGGTGCCCTTTGAGGTATGCCCTTCCGGTAGGTTGTTCCTTTATCTGTCTTGTTCATCCAGTGCCGGCACTACGTAAGAAAATCTTTGTCTTAGATCTCTCTTCGCTAAGCATTTTAAGGGCTAAGACTTTCTCTTGATATCTTTCTTTTAATTAAGTCAATGGTCTCGTATCTATATGGGGGGGTCGGTGTTCACTAATAAGCCTGCGCCCGTCCATTACTTTCAAGTTTGATCCTTCCATTAGACTAGTTCCCTTATTCGACTGAACTCGTTGGTTCCGCATTAGTCGTAACCCGATTCGAGAACCCTCTCTCATAGATTCCCTTCAGCAAGTCATCGCCAACAATCAGCTCTTATTCCTTAGTGTCAAAGGGCGAGTTCCTTTCTTGTCTTGCCCAAAAAGTTTCTTTATTCTAATTTTAGAAAGAATCTCCCGCGGCAAGGTATTACACATAGGGTTAGCTGCTTTCTTTATCTCGCTTGCCCTTAGTCCGTCTACTGTCTTTCGGTTGGGGTCAGCCCTAGGGGTAGGTTAGACCGCTTTGGCTGTTTTCGTCTATTTCGGCAGTCAACGTGTCAACCATTCTTCCCCCATTAGACTTGTCAATCCTTTGCTCTTTTTCCTTCTCTCTTCCAGTTCTCCCCCTCTACATTATTTGACAGGGGCGAAGAATACCACTCTATCAATAACATGAAAAAAGTAGTAATTCCGTTTCAAATGGTTTGAGCTTGGAAGCAACCAGCTATCTATCGATAGGCGAGAACAGACTGAAATTGACTACTTCGCCTATCTATTCTATTATTGGACGGCTTGGTGACATCAAAATAAGACCACCATCTCTATCCAGATCATAGCTTCATTCATTCATTGAACCTTGGGGATCACCATTAGTATTGAGTTCAATTACCACACTACCTCTATCATACATACGACATTACACGAATCAAGAGTGCAAGACACCTAAAGCGCCTACGCTCCTCTTGCAACCAATACAACAACAACCTAACTTGCACGAGATTCCACAACCGAAGCTACTGGTAGTCCAGAGGGGGCGGCATCCTCCTATAATAGTTAGCAGTACTGAACAAGTGAGTTATTGGTCTGAGGAAAGAAAGGGGCCGCCTTTGAAAAAAAAGGAACTCGCTAGGCCTTCAGAACAAAGGCGATTCTGTTCATGCTTCAGACGATCTGGCTAATTCTATATACAACTATCTAATTTTCTTCTATTATATATAAAGGCGTAAGGGCGAAGGCCTATTTAGCGCCTTTCCAAAGGTAAGCGGTTAGGTTGACTTTGGAAAGGCTACTAAGGACCGGGTGAAGAATGAAAAACGTCCGCTAAAGCCCACGGGATAAGGTTTGCAGATGCGATCATGAATCGAACCAGATCGAAACATTCAGCTGTCGACGGACAAAGCCGGAACGTCGACCGCAAACGAAGGATGGCCAGGCCCCGGTTCCCAGGGTTAGGGTATTCCCTAATTATGAGCCTACTCAGATCAGAACTAAACTAGTTGATTCTCTTTGGCCGGCCGGCTTGTTGCAACCTTCGCATTTCCTGCTGAGATCCCAAGTCTCCAAGTGGGCCCTCTTGGCCACCCACGACCTTGGCTTTTTAGAGAATCCCGCTCCTGTGTCGTAGGACTTGTAACTAGGCAGTCCACCGGGTGGGTTTGTTTATCCTTCAAGTTTCGAGTGTCTCCTTGGATAGTTATAGCGGACCATAGGTGCAAGATGTACCTTTGGGGGGGACTGGACATAGTCCTTCCAGGCAGTGGCCGTTTAGTCCATGGTCCATTCGATGGTCGGTGCAAGGCCAAAAATTGGAACACATTGATTCCGCTCGTTCCTGTCCTTCGTTTCAGAGCCTGTCCCTCGGTGTGGTAAGTACTCCATACTGTCGGGAATCAAAGCTTACACTTGTTCACTAATTATGACGGTTCACCAGGGCCTCTTTCCTCCTCCATTTTTTGCTCGCTCGTAGGGGTCGAGACCCCCACAAAGGGGGAGGGAGTCGACTGAACATCTCAGCCATTGGTGGGAATTTCGCCTGCATCCGATTCCTATTACTTGTTCACCCCGTATGATCGTGTTGGGTTAATTGTGACCTCGTACGATCGTGTCTTGTGTGCAACAGCCGCTTCATCACCATACTTACTTATGGGCTAACAGGTCACACTTTGACCAAGTATCGTACAAAGCGACTCCCGAGAGCTAGAAGTATTAAAGGAATGGACATAGGAATGGGTGCATCATGACATCGTAATATTTCTCGCCCGAATGAATTAGTTGGTACTAGAAATGTTAGAAAAAGTGAACAAAAGGAGTAATAAGAAGTGAAAAGGACAGAGACACTTCCCAACCAGAAAGCAAAGTTCCCACTAATGGTATACTTAGTGTAAGCGAGCTCTAAGATCACATCTTTTGAATAAAATCCAGTAAGAAATGGAAATCCAATTGGAGATAAGCTGTCCATGAGCATCATGGCATAGGTAAAAGGGAATGAGGAGGCAAGCCCCCCTCTTCCGCATATCTTGCTCATCCGACATGGCATAAATCACTGATCCTGCACTCATGAATAGTAATGCTTTGAAAAAGGCGTGATTCATTAAGTGAAAGACGATAACTGAATAGTTAGAGATGCCGCAAGCAAAGATCATATAGCCTAATTGACTGCAAGTTGAATATGTTATGACCCTCTTTAGATCATTCTGTAATATTCGAGTTGTTGCCGCAAGGAATGACGTCATAGGTCCTGCAAAAGTAATAACAATCAAAGTCGTAGGTTGGTATTCAAATAAAGGTGAGCACCTTGCTATCATCAAAACGCTAGTTGTTACGATAGTAGCTGCATGAATCAAAGCGGACACTGGAATGGAACCCTCAATTGCATAAGCTGACCAAGTATGGGATCCTATCTGTGCAGATTTCCCAATAGCACCAATAAAAAGTAAAATACAAATAAGAGTTATGGCATTCAATCTCATATTGCAAGAAATCGAAGAATTTCTTGGGGCACTCGCACGAGCAAAAATGATTGAAAAGTCTACTGTTTCAAACAGACTAAAACAACCCAAAATCCCAAGAGCTAATAAAAAATGACCTGCTCGATTGACAAGCATAGCTTTTATAGCTTCTTTATCTGCCTGAAGTCGTGTAAACCAAAAATGAATTAACAAATATGAAGCAAGACCTACTCACTCCCATCCCAAGAATAATTGAAGAGAATTATCTCCAGTCACAAACATTGGCATAAAAAATAGGAATGGATAAATAACACATAAATCGAGGGCTTTGCGGATCCTCATAGATATATGAAATCGAATAAATCGAGGGCTATGCGGATCCTCAGACATATATGAAATGGAATAAAGATGGACCAAGCTACTTATGAATGTAACCACAATTAACATCACTACGGTCGGGCTATCGAACACGGGGTCAGAAGTGAATTACGAGTCAGACAAATCTGCAAATCGACTGAACTCCCCTTGCATGCAATGATTTGGTGGTAAACTTCTCATTCTAATTTAGTGCTCTCCGGCCGTGCTGGAAGGTTTCCCATCACACGGCTCACTTACTTGATCTTCCATGAGAATCATATGTCCGAATAGGCCTTGAAAAAAAGGTAAGGTCTCACTTTCCTCTGCCACTCAAGTGTACAACATATGTCGTGCTTAGGCCCCTTCTTCCCTTACCTAATGAAAGGGTCCACCGCCTACCTTAGTAGTCTCAAATAAGGCGTGCAGGACTGCCCCTTTAGTAGGTGATTCACTACCGAAGCGAAGAAAAGGATGGATCAATCAAAGGGGGTACTACGAGCCCTCTGCCCTACGCATCTAACCAGCTCGCGTGGTTCACCGATTCCACCGACTAGACAAAAAGAGTGATTTAGTCGATATAGAGGTTCACTTGGAGTAGGGGGTATGATCTCCCTATTGGGCTGGGCCCTTCCCCATAAGTCCCTACTGTCGGGGAAGAAGCGCCCTCTTGCTACACATATGCGAGGCGCCGTCTTAGCCTTCCCTGACCAGGATCGCTCCCACACCTGTAGCGTTCGTGATCGGCCTCGTCAACTGTGTATCGATAGAAAGGTAGGGCGACACAGCCCCCCAACCAAGGGAGTGGTTACGTCCAGTATGTCCCCCCTTATTCCCGACATGCTATGGTACCCCAGAGTGGGTAGGAGTAGGTCGAGTCCTTATCGCCGCGGAGCAACAGCCGCGTCCGGATCTAATCTATTTACTCGGCAATTCATCCGGTGACTTCACGGTAACAAAAGAAGCCCCAAGAAGCATCAAAAATTTCCGATGAGATCCATGGAGCAATTCTTAAATAGCAAGCACTAGCTCTCGGTGCGACTTCCTAATAAGCAATCAAAGAGAAGATCAAAGAGAATGAAACGCACGTAGTAGTTATTATAGTGGTTCTTTCTTTTCCTAGAAAACGCACGAAACAACATACTTCAAAACTACCAAGTAGGGATAAAAATATGATAAATAGATACATAATTTCGAGTGTGATCAAACAACACAAAATCAGACAATGACAGAGCGGCATACCGTAAAAAAGAGCAACAAATAAGAACAAAGTAACTCGACCAAGAGCATAGGAACGAAGAACGAAACTTTATGATAGCTTTTTCGTAGATGTTCGACTTGCATGTGTTAAGCATATAGCTAGTGTTCCATCGTAGATCTCCGTATTTCACCCTAACCCAAGAATTTGCTTTATATAGGGAGACTCATGCCCGCGTGCTGCAAGATCGAGTTTTACTTGCACAACGAACTTGATTTCCTTTATGTCTTTCTCTACCGGGCCTCCATTCGGGGTTTTTGTCCAGTACCTCTCGCTTCTCGGAAAAGAAATTCATAAATTTCTCGGTAGGATTGGCATCATCCCCCCTTAAGGCACGATTCCTGAGAAAGAATCTCTTGAAAAAGAAAAAAACATTCATGTTTACTCTCCCTGATTTGCAGGTCTCTTTTCTCGAAACAGAGTAACCTGCAATACTCTTTATGAGAGCCAGAATTGTGGAGTATGGTCTTTACTTCTGACCAATATGCCCCTTTTGCTTTTTCAAGCAGAAAGAGGCTATTTTCCCTTTCGAGCTTTCTTATTCGATTGAGCATATAGGTCTCCATACTCTAATTTCTTCTTATGAAAAAAGGTTCCCCTTGCCCAACTATTTAGGGTAGAATAAAAATGGGGACCCTGCAATGGGGCTTCAGGTAAGGCATCGGGAACCTGCGGGTTTTCCCCCTGTCTCCCGCTCAACGTTTCTTGTAAACCTGTCACAAAAGGCGCGACAACTTCTAGTAACTCATTCATTTTTGTAGTTTAGAATCGATCCGCCCCTAAGGCTAGATCCTCCTCCTCATCCTTCTCGATAGGATCCTCCTTTGTCCTTTTTACATTACATTCTCGGCTGCCTCCGGTCTGGTAGGTCGGTCTCCCTCTAGCCAGTGACTAGCCCAGCTATGGAGCTAGGTGTACACCGCCACTTCAAGACTCTCTTTCAAAACTGACATACCGGCTTTCATAAGAGGGTAAGATCACTTTGTCATGCAGTACAGCAGTGATTATCTAACTAGAAATTTCATAAGAGAAGAAGAATCGTAGTGTAGGGTCGACATAAACAATCAGTTAAAATAGTCTAATGAGAAAGCATATGTTCACATTCGTAGTTGCAATAAGTATTCTTTTTTGTTTCGAGATTGGCTTGGTCTTCATTCTACCCTAATGAAACCTAAAATCTCACTCCCTGGCTTTCTCCTTCTGATAGACTAAGTTGTGCATCTTCTCTTTAGCACTCATCCTTAGCTTGGGGAGTGCTCTCTCTTTTCTGTGTCAGCGAAGGAAGGATAAGAGCAATCGGCCGAATAAATGTTATTCCACTTACGGTTACAGTGCCTCTATCGAAGCAGAACAAGTCTAATACTCTAGCCTCGATTTTCGGGGATTTCATTTTGATGTAAGCCCGATAACCCATATCTTTATATACAAAATTACTTCTTCTTTTTTTCAAATTCCTTTCCTTAAAGTCAAGTGGTGGAAGACCTTTTTCTTTCTACTAGTTCTTACATAAGCTATATGCAGGAAGTAAACGAAGTTTTTCCTTCCGAAATCCACTCCTGAAGTCATGTCTTTCAGTACTTGGACTGAAGTAAAGTACTTGAGAGTTGCTCTTTGCCCAAATACCTCCTTCCGACTTAGTTAGAATACCAACTCTAAATAGCTTCAGCATTTCTTGAGTTGAAAAGGTATTTCTAGATTCTACAGCTCCGGGGAAGGTTTGGAACCCTAGTAGCAGAATAGAATCAGTTTAGCGGGCTGACTTCCATGCCAACACGAGTAGTTTAACTTATTACTACCTCGTAAGGGAGTTGAGAATTGTTTTTGCTCTTTTTGCTAAAAACTTTTGAAAAAGTCTTCAAACAGCCTATGCATAGTTTACGAATTATGATTAGTAGGGACCTAAACACATGAATTTATTTTCTCAGAGTTAGACCACGCCTTATGATGAAATGGGGAGAAAGGATTGATCACCTGTCGATCTGCGATCAAATAAAACCATACCTGAAGAATGGGATACAGATTGACAAACACAAAAAGGGTAGGCTTGGTTATTAATCTACGCTCATTGATGAGACGACGACATAGAGGAGAAAGTATACCCTTTGTCACTTAAAAGTAAAGAAGAGATACACACTTTCGAATTGGTGGGATTTAGGATGGAATCGAATAGCGAATGCACTTGCGGTTAAGACAGGTCCTGCATCTCCTGCCTAACGCAATTGACCGACCCGACATTTCATTCCTTCAATAATGTCTTTGCTTCACTTCAAGACACTATCTACCAAGGAAAGACTACCATTTTTTTAATGGAACAAGCAGAAGGGGTGAACGAGCGCTGCGGTGACGAGCCGCAAGAATGATGAGCAGAGCATTCCTTCCGCCGGCCTTTATAGGAGTAGTTGAGCGTGGTGAGATAGATAGACGTCCAATCCTGAAGTACCTTGTTGCTAGGCCTTAATCTTGGGATGATCTCAAACTTCAATCAACCCCTTCATACTTTTATCCAATCAATCTATCAATCAAGAGGCTAATCTCTTTTGTATGGGCCGGTAGTCAAAAGAAAGTCCTCGCTTTCTCTTGAATAATGGAAGGGCAGCATAGCATTAGCTTCAATTGAACAAGCTCAACCTTAAAAAAAAGTGGTAGGCCGACGTTGAATGCTTCAACTTGGCCACTGAAGAAGGCGAAGGTTGGGCGAGAGACTAGGCCAACTTAGTGCTTACTGTTGTGGTTTAAGCTTTAGGCTCTATATATGGAACTCTATTTAGGTTTTAGGGAAGGGAGGACACCACTCAGCACCGCTCCATTGGGTGGGGTTCAATGCCTAACAAAAAGGGCCAAAAGCAAAAAAGGGATGTATTTCTGAGGGGAGGAGAGAAAGAACGCATGCATGGAGATTTTGTCTGTCAGAGGTTGGAGAATCTATGAAAGGACATCTAAGTCTAAGGTTACTAAGTAAAGTAAGTCCATTACTAAGAGAAGTGGTGATGTCATCTTGCTTGCTGGGAGAGAGGAAGGTTCAGGACCATCTTTTCCAGCCAGATAGCGAGCGATCACTCAGCAATGAATGCTAACTGAAAGCGGCCGGGAATGAGTACCTATCCCTCACGGGAATCCAACTCGTGTCTTCAAAATGAAAAGATGATGACCAAACCACTAGACGAAAGGGACCAAAAATCCATTATTCATATACCTCAGCTCCGAGAATAGATGTTGTTCATTTTCTTTCTATACGCAATTCAAGATTTCATTTGTGTTCATGTTGGTGATTTATGATGTGAATTTGGCGGGTCATACCCCCTTACTACGGGTTCCCCAACCGACCCAGTGACACACCAACCACGCCCCTTATCTTTCTCCGATCATAAAGCCCCCTGATCCCTTTATTTGTCTTTCATCAATCCTTAATAAGTAAGACCCCGCTCTTTCGAATTCAAAAAAAAAAAAGGCAAAGCACACGTTTAAAGTGGTGAAGGCCTATGCTATAGTAAGAAAAAAAGTAGGTTAAGGTTACGAACTCACTTAGTCGAACTAGAAAACTATAAATAAAGGGAGGCTAAGGTTACGAATTAAGGTCAGCTGGTTAAGGAAAGCTCAAGCTTTGAAATTGCTTAGCCGTTAATTAATTGAAAAATGAAAGTAGTAGTGAGGCGTAGGTACGGAGTTGCGTTAGCTGTGGATATAGACTAGGCTAAGAATTAGGTAAGGCTTGACTTCTATTTTCTTCACTTACACCTTACACTTCAGCTGAGTCTAACGAGTCTCAGGCGCGGAGGCTTCCACTCTGGACCGAGACTACACAAAGGTAGAACACCATGGGAACTTCGCTGACTTTATCAAAAACCTTGATTTAACTATACTCAATAAGTACCCGAAATAGCAGAAATAGGTTCGTGTTCCTCTTCCAAAGTGAGTCGTCTGCAGTTCACACTTAGGCAAAGACGACTCTCCAGTGGTTCCATTCCTTCTTACTGTACTTCTTGGTCAACCCAACCCAAATGGGAAGAACAGGGTCAGCCAAACTGTCGTCCACTTTGTACGTTTGCTTAGCAGACCCCTCAGGAATATTAGAAAAGGGAAGGGAACTTCTCATCCCGATGGAGGCAGGAAGCTACCGCTTCTAGAATTGAAGCTTCTCGTTTACTATTGTAGAGCGTATCGCTATTTTTAAATAAAAAAAGGTTTATGGATGAAGTAATCGGAATGACAAGTGGTTACGGTTGCGGAAAGCGGAGAAAGTCGTGAACCGTCGATTACCTTTTGAGTAAAAGTAGTGACAAGCCGAGTATTACGACTACAAAAGGGAGAAGCAAAGCTTCGTAGACAGCTTCGCTTCCTCCTCACTTCTTTCTTGGCGACTAGCTTCTCAAGTGGGCGGCTTAGTAAGCAAGTTATCTTCAGCATCATTAAAATCCCTATCAATAATAGGCCGGAATGGTGGGAATGGAGGCTCTCCCTGCTTTTATGCAAAGGGGGGAATCGCTGTTTCACATCCGCTCCTCTCCTTACAGTCAAGTGTATTTAACTCCCAAGAAGCAAGAATAGGAGTCAATCGATGATAGAAAAGATTGCCTAATGCCTTATCTCTTCTGGAAAGAGTTCTATCTCCCTAGGTTTGAATTTCTTCAGGCGATAAACAACCATCTTCCCTTTAAGTTAGGGGTTAGGGAGGTGAAATTGAAGTGGTAGTCCTTCTACAATAGAGTTTTGCTCCAAGGGCTATGGATCGGGGCGAGGGTCGAAGCGAGCGAGTTAGTTTGTGAGGGTATATGTGTGCGAGCATGCTATTCATGAAAGTCTTACCTATAGAGTAAGTATGGGCGGACTGGGACTGATTTAAATGAGAGATTCCTCTTAGCCATCGATTGACTTACTCCCAATCCTATGCGAAACAGAAGTCCTATACCACGTCTGAAGAAGAAATGCTCTCGTGGGATCTTCTACTTCAATAGTAGATATCAGTCCTTTCAGCAGGTTAGTTAACGAATTCTCCTTTTTTAATAAGATATGTTTTTGGGCTCGCTTTTAATACAGCCAGGAACTACTAGCACAACATCCAGTATTTGAAAAGGTTCCATACCGATAAGGGTTCCAAGCTTCAGCCCATTGCTCGAGCAAATGGCTTATATATTGACTTTTCTTGAAAGGGTTCTTTTCAAATGAAAGAATTCATTATGACAGCGGTTCCTGAAAGACATATTAGACTTGCCCCACCCGGTCACAAGCAGGAAGAAGACTCTGTAGGATTTCAATATACAGAGAGAGTATCTCTTGAAAAGCTTCTATGAAAGCCAGCCGAATAGAATGGGGACTTGCTTAACAGCAAAAGAAGGAAATTTGGTCAGAACGGGGGCTGCTCTCTCGCACATCCCAATTCATTCACTGATGCAGTATGCCCAATATAGAGTTTTATTTGTTCTCCATTCACCTTAAACCGCACTCCCTCCTTGGTTTTTAACTCAACTGCTCCATGAGGGAATATTTGGGTAATCAAGTAAGGGCCCGTCCATTTGGACCTGAGCTTGCCCGGAAGCCAACGCAGCCTTGAACTCTCTAAAAGCATACAATCCCCAACCATAAACTCCCATTTTTTACTTTTTAGGTCATTATCCTTCTTCATCTTTTCTTTGTAGGATATAGCAGATACCGGTTGGAGCTCACCACTCTGCCTCATGGACCTACAAATGTTGAAGGTCGTTTCTTCATTGTTCAAAAGAAATTTCATCTGCCCCTTTTCCATATCAAATAAGGCTCTACCCGTAGCAAAGAATGGCCTCCCAAAAATAATAGGCACTTCAAAATCAACTTCACAAGCAAGAATAACAAAATCTACCGGAAATATGAACGACTCCACTTTTACCAGCACATCATGGATTATCCCTATAGGTCTTTTCACTGTTCGATCAGCCATCAGTACTCGTATCACAGTGGGCTTTGGGTCACCCAAACCCAACATCTTGTAAACGAGAGGGGCGTGATATTAATGCTTGCCCTCAGATCACATAATGCTTTTGCAAAATGTAATGACCCGATTGTACAAGGAATAGTGAACGCACCCGGATTTTCTTTATTTTGTACGAGAGATCTTGTAGCAATAGCACTACAATGTTACATTCTATCATCATCCTCAAAAGTGACCGATCTTTTCTTTGTAACCACATCTTTCATAAACTTGGCCTAACCGGACATTTGTTCTAGAGCTTTTACCAAAGGGACATTAATGCCGGTATTTACCATCCTCGGTCTTTTTCACTAATCTCTTAGGAAAGGGGGTGGTCTAGGCAATAGAATTACCTTTATAGGGACTTCTGAATCTTTTCCAGTGCTATCTTCTACTTCACCACTACCCTTTACCACCTTATCATTATTCTTTCTCACCTTTTCCTCATTAGACGGCATAGGTGGGTCAATGGTTTGCTTACAACCCCGAGAAGTGATTTCCATATAGTGTGCATCATTTTTCAGATTTTGGACCATGTTGCTAGGAAGAGTGCCGATTGCCGTGTGTTCATATTCGCAGATAATTGGGTCATTTGCAACTCGATCTACTTTATTGATGTTGCATGTGTATCGACTTTTTGCCCAATACCCGCTAAATTACTCTTTAACTCTTTAATGTGCTCATCACTACCATCGAACCTCCTCATCATTTTGTGCAACATATCCTCAACTCGCGCCATACTATCTCCACCATTCCTAGGAGTAACTTCACGATTTTGAAGAGGGACATAGGGTCCATTTCTATAATTTCTGTTACCATAGTTACCCCTTTTGGAGTTGTTGTCGTGGTTGTAGTTTCCATGTCGAACATAATGACCCTCACAGTTATAGTTACCACAGATCTGACCTTTGTTCCCTTGACCTTGGTGCCAATTGTTTTTATTTGAGCCTTGTTCACTCGATCGGAGACCCCCTGTTTGGTCATTTATTGCATAGGAATCCTCCGCATAATAGCATTCATCGTTAGGTGGTGGTGGTTTAGACAAGTACTTAACTGCATTTATCTTTTTTGCACCCCAGTGATATGTTTTTATACCAACCCAAGCTCAGTTCTCATCTGTGCCATCTCTTCACGGATCTCATCTGTGGCTGGGTTGTGAGTGGATTGTAATTCAAAGGTGTTTCTCCCAGTATCTGACTTCCTATTACTCAAAGCTTTATTGTTCCAGGAGATTTCTCTAAATTTTTAGCAATCTCAGTATAAGGACACTCCCCATAAGAATCACCCGCTATAGTATCCAACACCGCTTTATTATTATCATCCTATCCTCGATAGAAGTATTCCTTCAATGACTCATCATCAATGCGGTGATTGGGTACGCTTCTCAAACACGAGGTGGATCTATCCCAAGAAGTACTAACTGACTCTCCTGGTAGTGCCACAATGTTGTTCATTTTGTCTTTGTGGTTTAGTTTCTTGGAGACTGGGTAGTAGCGTGCTAAGAAAATGTCCCTTAGTTGGTTTCAAGTGAAAATTGAGTTGTAAGGGAGCTCAATTAACCAAATAGCAGCCTCTCCGGTGAGTGAAAGAGGAAACACTCTTAGCCCTATTACATCCAAGTCCAAGTCAGGCCTCCCTACACATCTTTTACACACTGCGCTTACCTTAGCTATATAAGCATGTGGATCCTCAGAAAGTAGCCCAAAAAACAAACCTCTTGTAGTGAGCATTTGCATCAGGCTACTAATTACCACAAAGGTGTGGCCTAGTGGTATAGGGGGCAAGAAAAGCGTCCCATCGGAGTCTGCTATATTGTCATAGCCTCTGTTGTATTCTTGGGGACGAGGAGTTCGATTTTGTCCCCTCTGTTGGTTTTCACCCGGATTATCGGGTAACAACTGACCATGAACATCAACCGGAGATGGGATGTTCTGATGCGTATCATTACCATTAATTCCTATGTTTCGATTCATGTTGCATAGTGTACGCTCTAATTTGTCATCGTAGGGAAACAAGGGTTCTCTTCCTCTTCGTGCATTTGGCATAGAAGGAGGATGGTTCTGCAAGAAAATATTAGGTTGGGATCGTTCCCACGAGGAAAATAGTTTAGACTTAACATCAATCTATTATTAGTATTATTCAGTCAATTATTTCCTTGGAAAGCAAAAATGATAATAGGGGGGTTTTCTATTTCTAAATAAATAAAAATAACTAGCGAAACTAAAGGAGACAACTAACAGCTTCAAATGTTGGAGTTTAATCAATGAATCAAAGTAACTAGGGTTTACCTGCCCCACAGGTTCATAACTTGATAATTCTAACTATAACAATTTTTTCCTAGTATCTTGCAAGCAAAGTGATAAGTTATGTATTTCTAAATCCTTGGTCCGGCATCTAGAAAATTTCACTCCGCACCTTGGTCCGGCTACGTGTGTTGCTATACTAACCCTTACCTTTACCTCATATTAAGCATCGTATTCGATATTTGACTAAGTTATTACCTCGTACCTAACAATACTAGCCTATTAGATACTATACACTAAATCTATGTTGATAACTCTTTTCCTATTATCTACCTCCTTTGTCCGATAAGTAGCATTAACGCGAGTTCTAACGTTGGCCATCCGTTAAAAACACTTCTAAGCGAAAGAACTATCATACATTCAAGGCACTATTCTAGAATCGTTATATTAGTTAGGTTTTACCTCATTATTCGCTTATGGTTTCCATAACCCTATTTATGGAGTTTAGTTACTCATAGCCATAATCACAATATTCAAATATGTAATATAAGAATTCATGCACTTACTTCAATGAGAAAGAATATAATCCAAAGTTTCACTTGATTAATCAACAAAAGTCACCGACAAACAATTACAAAAGTCTTAAAATATTCAAGAGCCTCAAAATAATCAAGAGTCTAACAAAGAGTCAGAAAAATAATCCATAGTCTAACCAAAAAAATGAGGTTATTTGAACTATTTATAAAAAAAATAAAAACCTGATTAAATTAGGACTCTATCTGCTGGAAATCTATCAAAATGCGGCTGGGTCGACGGACCTCGCGACGGATCATCGTGGTCACGACGGACCGTCATAGATTCTGTCATCCCATACTTGTGCAATTTCTTCTGCTTCTCTCTTTTTTACCCTTGAGGGTAGGTATGACGGATCGTCATAGGCACAACGGTCCATGAAAGGTCTCCGTTCCAAAACACATGAACTTTGGAATTTGGGTACTGGGACTACTTCTCTGATCTTCATGACGAACTAGCAAGACGGACCGTCATGGCTACGACAGTCCGTCACAAACTCTGTAACCCCACACTTGATCAGAATTCCACATCTACCTTCAGCAACTGCACTACGATGCCACCTACGGACCGTCACGAGCACGACAAACCATCACAAACTCCGTAGGTGGTACTTTTCTGTATTTCTTGCTCAAAAGTCTCCGCATTCATTTTTTAGACAGATTTCCTGCAAATAAAGAGAAACTTACAAAAAATTAGTACAAAAAGGATTTTGGACACACTAAACTTAAGGAAAAAGCATTAAAAATACCGTTAAACCGTGGTATATCAACACCTGACGAATTTTCATGTCATTTTCTTGATCTTAAATTGTCCTAATTCGATTTTTTTTCTAAAATTCACCTTGGATCTATGTAACCAATTCATATATAAAAGGATATAACCCAAGAACTCAATAAACAACACTTTCTACCTCAAGAAATTCATAAACTTCAGTTCATGTTCAAGAACGAAAGCAATTCAAGAAGAACATTCAAGATCCAATCTTTTAGGATGAAATTAAGTTGAATCATGGCACGTATGTGAACGAACCCAACTTTATGGAAGAATCACATAACTTTCTAGGGATCACCCTTGACAAAATCCTCAAGTTAGTTCGACAATCTTGGAGAATGTTGCCCTCTTTCTTCTTTTCTTTTCCTTTCTACAAGCCCTAGCATGACTTTTTTTTCAAAAATTGAATAAAGTCTTGTTTTTACCCCAATTTAATCTTAAAATCGAATTAATTAAATTAGTTAAGGAAAAGACCACTTTGCCTTTCCCATATTTGGATTGGAATTTTATTAATCTGATAGCCCAAATTTTGAAAGACATAACTCACTCATATGATATCAAAATAGTGCAAACTCGGCAGTGCTTGAAATATTATTCTATGGATTTCCAACCATATCTGGAACTACTCATAACTCATCCTTATATAGGATTTATGATCATTTGATATTGACAAAAACTCATTTTTCTAACTTAAACAAATTTTTCTGATTTCCCTATACTTCCCAAAAACACCATTGTTTTCAGATTTTAAACAATTCTTTAGTTCTTTCTATTTGTGAGGTGTTACAACATATACCCATTGGGAACATTCATCCTTGAATGATTTTATTCTTACTATACTTAGGGTAGTAACTTAAAGTTTAAAAACAGAACAAGCAATTACAACAATAACATGCTTACTCATAACTTAAAGTGTATTAAGAAGAAAGTTAGTACCTTGGTCTGCATTTTCTACGGATTCAAAGTGATGTGATATCGCTTCTTCATGTCCTCCTCAGCTTCCCAAGTAGATTCTTCAACAAATTGGTTCCTCCAAAGGACCTTGACTGATGCTACCTCTTTTCTTCTAAACTTGCAAACTTGTTGATCGAGGATTTGCACCGGAATCTCCTCATGAGATAGACTATCCTCCATCCCAGTATTTTCAGTTGGTATGATCAAAGATGGATCTCCCATGAACTTCTTAAACATGGAGTTTTAAAACACCGGATGAGGTGTTGCTAACTCTTGTGGTAGCCCCAACTAATAAACTACATTACTAATTCTCATGGCTATGCGATAAGGTCCAATATACCGGGGACTGACTTTTCCCTTCTTATTAAACCCCATAACCTCCTTCATGGGTAAAACTTTCAAATATACCCAATCATCTACTTCAAACTATCATTTCTTTATTCTAACATCACTGTAGGACTTTTGATGACTCTACACCATTTTCCACCTTTTTTGAATCACCTTTACCTTCTCCTTATCTTGGTGAACTAAATATTGGTCCTATCAACCCTGTTTCACCAACTGCAAACCTTGCAATAGTATATATACACCTTCTCCCATAAAGAACTTCATAAGGAGTCATTTGGATGCGAAAGTGATAATTGTTGTTGTAGGCAAACTGAATTAGATGTCAGATGATCATACCAATTCCTTTTGAAATCAATCATGCATGTCCT
This sequence comes from Solanum peruvianum, assembly GCA_027705065.1. Classification (NCBI taxonomy): domain Eukaryota; kingdom Viridiplantae; phylum Streptophyta; class Magnoliopsida; order Solanales; family Solanaceae; genus Solanum; species Solanum peruvianum. The sequence continues at coordinate 28,962,918 of JAKWJD010001766.1, forward strand.
GAAAATATTCTCTAAGGTCTGGATAGTACGATCTGCTTTCCCGTTAGATTGAGGATGAAAAGATCACCTTTTGAACCCAAACCTTTCTGAAAAGATTTCCGGAACTGTGCATTAAATTCTGCACCTCTATCTACAATAATGGAGATCTAAACTCCATGAAGTCATACCAACTCTTGAATATACATATTAGCATAATCCTCTACTGAATAGGTAATCTTTACCAGTAGAAAGTGGGCAGATTTGGTCATTCTATCGACAATCGCCCAAATAAAATCATGTTGCGAGCGAGATCAAGGTAAACATGTTATGAAATCCATATTAATCATCTCCCTTTTCCACTCTGGAATTTCTATATTCTGAGTCAAACCTCCAGACCATTGGTGCTCCACTTTAACTTGTTGCCAATTGAGGCACTGGTTGACAATGCCCTTCTTCATACCATTCAAATAATATACTTCTCTATAACCATAGTACATATTTGAGGAACCAGACGAATGGAATATTTTGATCTATGAGCTTCCTCCATGACTCTCTCTTGGAGGCCATCCATCATAGGTACACACAATCTACGTTGATATCTTTTTACACCATCTCTCCCTTGTTGTAAAGCTAATACTATTTGCTTATGAACATTTATCTTTAATTCAAGAAAAATACGATCATGTTCTTGCTTTTTTGTCAGTTCTTCCACTAAAACCGATTCAACCCCATTTGTCACCACGATCCCTCCTTCTGTGGAATCCGTTAGTCGGGCTCCTAGACGTGCAAGTCTATGCACATCTTTTGCTAGTTCTTTCTTCTCTTCTTTAAGATGGGAGAACCTGACCATAGAAAACCTTCATAAGGAATCAACAACTACATTAGCCTTAGCTGGGTGATAGAGAATGCTCATATCATAATCCTTGACAATTCTAACCAACTTCTTTTTCTGAGATTTAGCTCTATATGGTTGAAGTTATATAATAGGCTCTTTTTATCAGTGAAAACATCAATATGAACTCCATACAAATGTTGAAACCATATCTTCAAGGTGAACACTATAGTAGCCAACTCTAATTCATGGGTTCGTTAATTCTTCTCATTAACCTTCATCTATCTGGAGCATAATATATTATAACTTTTCCATTCTACATTAACACACAACCCAAACCTACTTTAGAAGCATCACCATACACCACAAAACTTTGAGTACCTTCTAAAAAGTCAAAACTGGGATTGTAGTGAACCTTATCTTAAACTCCTGAAAACTCTTCTCACAACCTTCATATCATTGAAACCTAACTGTCCTCTGAGTCAATTTTGTCAAAGGAGATGAAAATTTTCTACAAAGCTCCTATAGCAGACAGCCAAACCTAAGAAATTCCTAATATCAATTGGAGATGTGGGTCTAGGCTAATTTTGTACTGCCTCAATTTTCTGGGTATCCATTCTAATACATCAACAGAAACTATGTAACCTAAGAATGTCACAGACTCAATCAAAAACTCACACTTAGAGAACTTGACATATAACTCTCTATCCGTTAAAGTTTGAAGAACTTTCCTGAGATGACTAGCATGATATTCTTCATTCTTTGAAAAGATTAGTATGTCATCAATGAAGACGATAACAAATATATCTAAATAAGGTTTGAATACTCTATTTATAAGGTCAATGAATGTTGCAGGCTCATTGGTGAACCTAAAGAACATGACCAAAAACTCATAATTCCCATATCTGTTTCTGAAAGTTGTCTTTGGAATATCACATTCCCTAACTTTCAGTTAATGGTAGCTTGATCTGATATAAATTTTCGAGAAGCAGGAAGAACCATGAAGCTGGTAAAAAAATCATCAATCTTACGAAGAGATTCTTGACGATAACCTTATTCAGTTTAAGGTAATCTATACACATCCTAAGGGACCCATCTTTTTTTCTTACAAAAAAGACCAGAGCGCCCTAAGGTGAGACACTTGGTCCAATGAAACCCTTATCTAACAGTTCTTTTAACTATTCTTTCAACACTATTGGAGTCATTCCACATGGAAGAATAAATATAGTTAGAGTATCTGGAAGAAGATGTAAACTGAATTTTATCTCTCTTAAGAGGGATTCCGAAAAGATCATCTGGAAATACTTCTGGAAACACTTTTATTATGGGAACTAACTGAATAGGAGGTATCTTAAAATTAGAGTCATAACTCGAACTAAGTGATAAACACACCCCGTAGAAACTAACTTCGTAGCCTTAAGGTATGAAATGAAACGACCCTTAAGCACTGCTAAACTGCTTTTACATTCTAAGACTGACTCATTTGGAAACTGATACTTGAATATTCGAGCTCTACAATCAATTGAGGCAAAATAGGCATGAATACAGTCCATACCAAGAATGACATAAAAGTCTACCATGTCTAACTCAATCAGATAAGCCATGATACTCTTGTGATTAACTGAAATAGGACAATCCCAATAGACTCCCTGCTATAATGGATTCACCAAAAGGTGTACAAACACTGAATGAATCAATGAGTTGCTCAGGAGTAATAGAAAAGTTCCTAGCTACATAGGGAGTTACAAAATATAAATTCGCTCTTGGGTCTATCAATGAATGAATGGAAAAGTAAAAGACTTGAATCATACCAGTGACAACATCTAGTGAATCCTCTTTTTGATTGATGAGCGCATGCAAGCGATTTGTCCCTCCGCCAGTACAAGAATTAGCTCCCCTAGGTGCAGCCCTCTTTGATGGATCAATCGATGAACATTGGGCCTTTTTCTGTTATTACTATTTCTCTGCCTATTCTTTGGAAATCTCGCAACAAATTCCCATGCTCACCACACTTTAAATAGCTAGCGGAGCCATCACGACAATTATCTGAATGATTTCTGCCACTCTTGGCGCATGCAGGAGGCTTACTACCCTCTTGTTCCACGCCATCTATAAATAAGTAGGTTTAACTCAGAAAATCGGATTGTTGTACACACCCTT
>JAKWJD010001766.1:28965988-28968488 GCA_027705065.1 Solanum peruvianum
ATAAATTCTTACCTTCCACTGGCAAGGTAAGAATTGGTGCAGTAGTCAACAGGGCCTTGAGTTTCTGAAAGCTTTCTTCACATTCGTCCGACCATACAAATGGAACACTCTGCTTAGTCAAATTTGTCAGTTGGGAAGCAACAGAAGAAAATCCCTTGACAAATCGACGGTAGTAGCTAGCTAGACCAACAAAGCTCCTTACCTCTGTAACATTAGTAGGTCTTACCCAACTCTTCACTGCTTCAATTTTAGAAGGATCCACCATCACTCCATCCTTCGAGACTACGTGCCCCAAGAAGGACACTGAATCTAGCCAAAACTCACACTTGGAGAATTTGGCATAAAGCCTTTTCTCCCTCAACACTTCCAATACAATTTTCAAATGCTCCTCATGTTCTTTCCTGCTCTTTGAGTATATCAGTATATCATCAATGAATACGATGACAAAGAGATCCAGATATGGCTTAAAAATCCCGTTCATCAAGCTCATGAAAGCAGCAGGGACATTCGTAAGCCCAAAAGACATTACTAAGAATTCATAATGCCCATACCTGGTCCAAAAAGCAGTCCTTGGTACATCCGTTGCCCGTATTTTCAATTGATGATAACCAGATCTCAAATTGATTTTTGAGAAGGTACAAGCACCTTGTAACTGATCGAACAAATCGTCAATGCGAGGAAGAGGATACTTGTTCTTAATAGTTACCTTATTCAGTTGCCTGTAGTCTATGCACATCCGAAAACTTCCATCCTTCTTCTTTACAAATAAAACAGGAGCACCCCAAAGGGATGCACTTGGTCTAATAAAGCCTTTACCTAACAACTCATGAAGTTGGGCCTTTAACTCCCTTAACTCAGCCGGAGCCATTCTGTAAGGGGGTATGGAAATGGGGCGAGTACCCAGTTCCAGATCAATACAAAAATTACTATCCCTATCCGGTGGCATACCAGGAAGGTCTGCGGGAAACACATCCAAAAACTCACGGACTATCGAGACAGACTCAATCGAAGGTACTTGGGAAGTATCATCCCTGAGATGTGCCAAGAAAGCTAAACAACCCTTACTAACCAGTCTCTTAGCACGAATAAAGGAGATGATACGCACTGGGGTGGAAGTATAGTTACCCTCCCACACTAGCGGATCTGTCCCAGGCTTGGCCAATGTCACAGTTTTAGCATTACAATCTAAGATTGCAAAATTTGGAGAAAGCCAAGTCATACCCAGAATTACATCGAAATCAACCATCTATAGAATAATTAAGTCTACATGAGTATTGATCCCCACAAAAGTCACAAGACAAGACCTATACACCTTCTCAACTATCACAGACTCACCCACAGGAGTAGAGACACGAATAGGCATGTCAAGAAAATCACAATGTAAATCAAGACCAGTAGCAAATGAGGAAGATACATATGAAAATGTGGATCCAGGATCAAATAATACAGAAGCCATGCAATCACAAACCAAAAGATTACCTGTGATAACAACATCAGATGACTCTGCTTCAGACCTCCCCAGGGGAAATCATAACAATGGGCCCTATCACCTGTCTACCTGTTGCCCCTACCATGTTGTGCTGCAGTAGCTCCAGCTTGCCCGCCACCCCGGCTGATTTGGTGACCACCATTACCTTGACAACCACGTCCTCCAGAATGGCGGCCTCTCCCATGACCACCTCTACCTCTGACTATTGGGGGTCTGTAACTCTGTTATGGACAATATCTCCTAATATGTCCAGTCTCCCCACATCCATAACACTCTCTAGGGTCAAGCATAGGTCTCTGTGAGAACGACGAAGTCTGGGGATAACCTCCAAACTCAGAGAAATGCTGACTGGTCTGCGATGGACCCCCAACTACAGCCTGCAGTGAAGACTGAATAGGTCAGGCTGGGTAACCTCCTGAACTCTGCCTTCTGGAGTAAGAACCACTAAACTCACCTCCCTTACGAAACTTCTTAGATGTCGATGCCATGGTGAAGTCGTCTGGCTTCACCCCCTCCACCTCTATCACAAAATCTACCACTTCCTGAAAGGATTTTGCTGCAGCAGCTACCTGTAAGGCTGGGATCTGCAAATCTGACCTTAATCCCTTCACAAAACGGCGAATCCACTCTTGTGGACTGAAGCAAAGCTGGGTGGCATACCTGGATAGTGCACGAAACTTAGCCTCATAAGCAGTAACCGACATCCTGCCTTGCTCTAGGCTCAGGAACTCATCTCTCCTCCTATCCCTCATAGTCCGGGGTATATACTTCTCCATAAATAAGCTAGAGAATGATGCCCAAGTCATAGGTGGTGCCTGTGCTGGTTGACACTCAACATATGACCGCCACCACATTTTGGCGTTCCCCTGAAACTGATAGGTCACAAACTCAACGCCAAATCGTTCTACTATGCCCATCTTACGTAGCAGCTCATGACAATCAACCAGAAAATCATAGGCATCCTCAGATTCAGCACCAACCGCCACCACATTTTGGCGTTCCCCTGAAACT
>JAKWJD010001766.1:28975988-29174634 GCA_027705065.1 Solanum peruvianum
TGCTTAAACCAAAAGGAAACAACTCTATAACACTACTCTTAACAACTTCATCTATCAAGCTACTCTTTTCTTCAAAAATTCTCTTGTTTCTTTCATTCCACAACCCATAAACTCCTTCAACAAGTATCCTTTTGAATATTTGAGCTCTAACAGTCTTCCCTTTCCCATTTTTAACACAACCATTTAATAAATTGTGTCCAAGTCTTTGGCATGTTGCTGTGTACATTAATCCACCTTAGTAGCCTCTCCCATAATTCTTCAGCATAATGACATTGGATGAACAAATGCTCCATACTCTCTTCTGCACTTTTGCACAATACACAATCTCTATCAAGTGTCATTCCCCATTTAGTAAGTCTATCCACTGTTGCTAGCTTCCTATTCATCAAGATCCATAGGGTAAAACTAGCTTTTGGTCTGGCTGCATTTTTAAACATTAAACACCTCCATTCAGGTTTGATCTTCTCCCCTCTAAGATAGTCATAAATGTGCTTGATCACCCCTTTTCCTTGCCTTGGTTGACACTGATCAACTATGTGCTTAGCATTCATAATTTTCCTGATCATCCAGCTGGCTTGATCTCTCTTCTGCCATTCAATCTGATCTTTTAAGTAATAAGCATGAATCCATTTGATCCATAACTTGTCTTCTTTATTTGCCAAGTCCCAACAGAGTTTAGCTACTGCTGCTCTATTCCACACTTGCATGTTTATCAGCCCCATGCCACCTTCACTTTTAGGCCTGCAAACTTGCTCCCATGCTATTAAAGCCTTCTTAGTAACATGTCCAGCTCCTGACCATAAATAGCTTCTACACAGACTCTCAATCAACTTGATTATCTTAGCTGGAAAGATGAACAATTGTGCCCAATAAGATTGAACACCAAATAGTACTGTCTGTACCAGTTGAGCTCTCCCTGCATAAGATAGTTTCCTAGCTGTCCATGAGTTGATTCTTGCCATTATTCTATCAATTAGTGGATGCCATTGCATAACTGACATTTTCTTGGTTGATAATGGAACTCCCAAATATTTGAAAGGCAATTCTTCCATGTTGTATCCTAGCTGCTGAACAATCTGTTGCCTCACTTCTATTTGCACACCTCCACAATATATTGAACTTTTATTGAGGTTAGCCTGTAACCCTGAAGCTTGAGAAAAGTGAGAGAAACATAATTGAATGGCTTTAACAGACTCAAGATCACCTCTAGCAAACAATAAAAGGTCATCTGCAAAACATAGATGAGTAACATCAAGCTTTGAACACTTAGGATGATACTTAAACTTTTTATCATCTTTAAGACCTTTAAGTGTCCTACTAAGATACTCCATTGCTATAGCAAATAGAAAAGGAGACATTGGATCTCCTTGTCTCAACCCTTTAGCTGCTTCAAAACTTTGTGAAACCTGCCCATTAACTATTATAGAGTAGTTCACAATTTTGACACATTTCATTATCCATTGCACAAACATCTCAGGAAATCCTAAACCATACATTACTTGCTCCAAAAATGCCCATTCCACTGAATCATAAGCCTTCTGTAAGTCAATCTTCAACATGCACCTAGGAGAGATATGCTTCCTAGTATAAGCTTTAACCAGCTCATGAGCAAGCACTATATTATCAGAAATCTTCCTTCCTGGGATAAATCCTGCTTGGCTGTCACAAATAACACTTTGAATCACTCCATGCAGCCTATTAGTTAGAACTTTGGAGATGATCTTATATACCACAGTACAACAAGCTATTGGCCTGTATTCTTTCACTGTTTTAGGATTCTGAACCTTTGGAATAAGAGAAACTAGAGTACAGTTAAAAGCTTTGTACAACTTGCCTTTTGTGAAAAAACTCTAAACAGCCTCAATGATATCCTTTTTAATGATCTGCCAAGTATGCTTAAAAAAGTAAGCATTATATCCATCTATACCTGGTGCCTTATCATTCCCTATGGACTTCAAACCTTCATATATCTCTTGTTCTGTTACCTCAGCACATAGTTGTATCCTCTGCTGCTTTGTTAGAGTAGGCCCTCTTTTCATCACTTGAGTATTAATGGCTGGTAGTTTGCCTGCTGAAGTTCCCATAAGACTCTTGTAAAAACTCACAAACTCCTCCTGAATATCATTCTGAGCATATAGCATCTTACCCTTCAAAGACATAATATTCCTTATTTGTTTCTTTTGAGTTCTCTCCTTTATAATTGAGCTGAAGAACTTATTGTTGGCATCCCCTAATTGAATCCATTTTATCCTTGCCTTCTGCCTCAGAGCACTTTCTTCTATCAATGACCATTTTTCTAGCTTGATTAGTAACTCTTTTTCCATCCCAACTAGCTCATCAGTAGCCTTCTCTTTTAGTTGATCTTGGACATTTGCAATTTCCACTCTAGCCATCTCAATCTGCTTCCCAATATATTTAAACTCTTTTTTATTCAACTGAGTTAAAACTTGCTGAAGGTCCTTCAATTTCCACCACACTTGTTTCATTTTTCTATTCCCATAGTCTTTTCTCCATACTTCTTCCACCTTATCCATGAAACTTTCATGTTCAGTCCATATATTAAAGAACTTAAAGCTGACTTTTCCATACTGGTGAGTTTTTTGTAATACTATCATCATAGGGCTATGATCAAATATACTTGGATTCCCATACTCAGTAGTGACATGTCCCCATTTATCCATCCATTCATCATTCCCAAATGCTCTATCAATTCTGCTTGATATTCTATCTTCTCCACACTGTTTATTATTCCAGGTATAGTAGTTCCCTTTCCATTGCAATTCAGTAACCTCCATATCTCTCACACAATCACCAAAATCTTGTATTTCATTCTTAGTAACAGGCCCTCCATCTAACCTATCCTTAGTAGAAAGAATAGCATTAAAATCTCCTGCAATGAGCCAAGGCTGAGTAATACCTTTTGACATTGTCTTCATTTCCTGCCATAAACTTTTTCTCTGTTCCACTGTATTAAAACCATACACTACAGTTACTATAAACTGATAATCTTTGCTTCTCTCATTAACCTGACAGTGCAAGAATTGAGCTGAGCTATTAATCACCTTAATCTCATACAAGTTATCATCCCAAACCAGCCAGATTCTTCCATTAGGACTATCATTATAGTTATTAACCATCTTCCACCCTGACACTATCCCTTTAAGAACTGTTTTCATATTTTTCTCCTTAACTCTTGTTTCAATTAACCCTGCCATATTAACTTTATTCTGATGTAACAACAACTTAATCTCCTTCTGCTTATACCTCTTATTCATACCTCTCACATTCCAGAAAAACCACTTCATCAACAATTCTTTGGGGCTCCACCTCTATCAACAGAAAGTGAAGTCATTTTATTATGCATGAGGCTCTCAAAGCCATTCCTTGTTGGTATAGCTTTCAGCATAGGAAAATTAGCCAAACTCAGGTCCAGTTGTCCATCTACATTAGTATGTTTATCATTCTTTGGTGTTTGTTGATCTAACTTCTGTCCTATCTCCTGTTCCTTCTCCTGTTGTTCTTCCTGTGGCCTAAGATTGATCTCTTGCCTTTGTTCATCCACCTTTTCTTGCTCAATTTTTTGTGAAATTGGGCCTTTATATTGCCAGGTTTGAGTTACTTTTTTCCAAGGCCTTCTTCTCTTTGGCATCTCTTCTTTTGCTGCTTGTTCCATCTTACACACATGCCCTATCTTCTGGCACTTATCACAATATTGAGGCCTCCATTCTAGCTCAACATCTTGCATAAAGGTCTTCCCATTTGGATCCACTACTGTTATCTTCTGAGGTATAGCTTTTGTAACATTAACTTCAACAAGCATTCTAGCATATGATATTCTAGTTTGCTTAGTGGTACATTCATCAGCAAAAAGGGGAACTCCTATAGCACTTGCAATCCTACTCAACGATCCCACACCCCAGCAGTTTAGAGGCAATTTTGGAAAGTTCACCCATAATGGAATCTCTGTTAGGAATTCACTTCCTAGATCAAACTCAGGACACCACTGTTTCAAAATAATTGGTCGATTGTTGATAGTATATGGCCCTGAGAACAAAATCTCATTCATGTCACTGATCTTCTGAAATTTGATTAAGTAATATCCATCCTCATGAAGAAAAACTTCATGTTTGCTCACACTTGACCAGTTCATCATTATATATCTCTTCATAGTGTTATACCCAGGGCATTCACCAACCACATATGCAATGAGAGCACACTTCCATTTCTGTTCTTCTTCTTGTACCTTTTTCTCCTCCAACTGCACCATTGTTTGGCCATTAACTACTTGTGGAGGAAAGTATTGTTATTATTATTGTTATTATTATTATTATTAGTATTATTATATTATTATTATTACTATTGTTATTAATATTATTATTATTATTATTATTATTATTATTATTATTATTATTATTATAATTATTATTATTATTACTATTCTTGCACTAGAACAAGAAGATAATTATGAATTTCTTGCTCTTGTAGCGTTGGAAACCAAGGAAGAAAAGGAGACCTGTAGATCACAAGAAACCATACTAGCACTCATGGCTGGATCAGATTCTGAAGAGAATAAAGAAGAAGAAGAAGATATGAATGAAAAGGTTAGTCTTCATCACATACAAGACAATCTAAACTCATACTCAAAAAGGGAGCTAGAATCTTTAATCTACACTCTCATTGATGCATATAAAACCATAGACTCAAAAATGGAATTGATAATGGAAGACTATGCATCACTAAGAGAAGAAAACAAAAATCTTGAAAAACGAATTCTTCATCTTTTATCCAAGAATACTGAACTACGTAAAAACCTAGACTTTGTAACTAAAAGGAATGAAGCACTCTCCAAAGAGCTTCTTGTGATTAAAACTTAAGCTGAAAATGGAATGAGATGGACCAGGTCCTCCATATTGCTTGACAACATTCACAAGAATCGTACATCTGAGAGACATGGGATAGGTTTTGATAGAACTAACTCTAAAGTAAAAAATCTCAAAATAGATTGTCTATGCATGCACTGTGGGCAGGTAGGGCATAAAAGTCATGATTGTCAAAGAAAACAAACTGCTCATAGCAAAAACTTGAAATCTTTGAGAAAACCTCATCATGAGAAAACCAATGAGCAAGAACAAATTCCTACAGTCAAATCTCTTCCTAGATGGGCCAGAAAAAATCTTATTCATCCATTCTCTGAGAATAAATCAAAGTGGATTTGGGTACCAAAATCTAATCCCGAAAATTAAGCTGCAGGGATCAGTGAAAAGGAAGCAACAACAATGGTACTTGGATAGTGCATGTTCCAGACACATGACTGGTGATAAAAGAAGCTTCCTCACACTCAAGAACATCAAAGGAGGAAACGTTGCCTTTGGTAATGGAAAAAGTGGGGAAATTCAGGAAATTGGAAAGGTTGGATCAATGGATACTCATGCAATTGAGAACGTACAATATGTGAATGGCCTACAACATAATCTATTGAGCGTATCTCAAATATGTGATAAAGGAAACAATGTTCTCTTTACAGAAAAGGAATGCAGAGTAACAAACTCAGTGACTGGGAACCTGGTTCTACTAGGTAAGAGACAAAAGAATGTGTACAAAGCCAAGATTGTTGACTCCAAGGAAGATACTCTTAATGTCTAAGTGCAGTCTCTGATTGCTCCATGCTATGGCACAAAAGAATGGGACACATTAGCATGACAACTATAAATAAACTCATATCTAAAGACCTGGTTAGGGGACTGCCAACCAAAAGTTTCATGGACAACCAAGTATGTGGAACCTGCATTCAAGGAAAACAGGTTAGATCATCCTTCAAACCAAAGTTGACAGTGAGTACTACCAAGCCACTAGAACTGCTCCACATGGATTTGTGTGGACCAATGCGTGTACAAAGTAGGGGTGGAAAAAGATATGTGCTTGTAATAGTTGATGACTACTCAAGATTCACTTGGACATTGTTTCTTGCAACAAAGGATGAGACATTCACTATGTTTGAAATCTTTGCAAAGCTGGTTCAGAAAAGTTCAACAAAGAAATAATTAGCATCAGATCTGATCGTGGGCTGGAGTTTGAGAACTCACAATTCCTACAATTTTGCACTACAAATGGGATTGAGCATAACTTCTCAGCTGCTAGAACACCACAACAAAATGGTGTAGTTGAGAGGAAAAATAGAACACTGGAAGATATTGCAAGAACAATGTTAATCTCAAGCAAACTTCCAAAATTCTATTGGGCTGAAGCAGTGAACACAAGATGTTATCTAATAAACAGATGTATGATCAGATCAGTGTTAAACAAAACACCATATGAGCTTCTAAAAGGAAGAAAACCAAATTTATCACATCTTAGGGCCTTTGGGTGTGTATGCTTTATACACAACAATGACAAGGAAAATTTGGGAAATTTTGATGCCAAGAGTGATGAAGGAATTTTTCTGGGCTACTCGTCACAAAGCAAAGCCTACAAAGTACTGAATAAAAGAACAAACCGTGTAGAAGAAAGTGTTCATGTTGTCTTTAATGAAAATAGTAGTGAAGTTGAAGGGAATTCAGAGGATGAACAGATTGAGGGAACCTGCTCCAAGCCATCAGAACCAAAAATATGGGGAGAAGAATCTATACCATCGCATAAAACACCTGAAATAGGAGATAAGTCTACTAATGAAACTGGTTCTTCTGCACCTCAAGAGCCAGTAAACATTCCAACTCACAGTTGGAAACATCAAAGCTCTCACCCTTTGAAAAACATTCTTACTCCTCTTAACTCAGGCATCTCTACAAGATCCAAATTACGAAGCATGTGTGCATTCTCTGCCTATGTGTCCCTGATTGAGCCAAAAAATATAAAGGAAGCACTACTAGACTCTGATCGGATTAGTTCCATGCAAGAAGAACTCAATCAGTTTGAAAGAAGCAGAGTATGGAACCTGGTTCCAAAACCTCAAAACAGGACGGTAATAGGAACAAGGTGGGTGTTTAGAAACAAGCTCCATGAGCAAGGTCAAATAGTACGCAACAAAGCTAGGCTAGTTGTACAAGGATACAACCAAGAAGAAGGTATAGACTACGATGAAACCTTTGCACTAGTAGCAAGAATTGACGCAATCAGAATATTGGTTGCATATACTGCTCATATGGAGTTTAAACTCTACCAAAATGGATGTCAAAAGTGCCTTCTTAAATGGTTATCTGCAAGAAGAGGTGTATGTGAAAAACCCCCAGGTTTTGAGAATACCATGTATCCTGATCATGTATATAAACTGGACAGCATCTATGGGCTAAAACAAGCACCTAGAGCATGGTATGATCGATTGTCCACTTTTCTTCTCACACATGGATACACAAGAGGAAAAATTGATAATACACTGTTTCTTTGAAAACAAGGTGAAGATCTGTTTATAGTCCAAGTATATGTAGATGATATCATATTTGGAGGAACCAATGACTTACTGGGAGTAGAATTTGCTCAACTAATGAATAGTGAGTTTGAGATGAGTATGATGGGAGAGTTATACTTCTTTTTGGGACTCCAAATTTAGCAAACTCCAGTTGGAACATCAATTCATCAACAAAAGTACATCAAGGAATTACTGAAGAAGTATGATATGAATGAAGCTAAGTCAAATGACACACCTATTGGGACAACAACAAAGCTTGATAAAGATGAACCAGGTTCACCAGTCAATGACACTAAATATAGAGGTATGATTGGATCACTCCTATACCTTACTGCCAGTAGACCTGATATAGTGTTCAGTGTTGGTCTATGTGCACGGTTTCAGTCATGTCCCAAGGAATCACATCTAAAAGCTGTCAAAAGAATCCTGCGATATTTAAAAGGCACAATGAACCTGGTTCTCTGGTATCCAACTGGGGACTCTTTTGATTCAAAAGGATTTGCTGATGCAGATTATACAGGACATATGGTTGATAGAAAAAGTACCTCTGGGATGGCACACTTTTTAGGACCATGTTTAATATCTTGGGCAACTAGAAAACAAAATTCAGTGGCTCTATCTACTGCGGAGGCTGAGTATGTTGCAACTGCTTCATGTTGTGCCCAACTTCTTTGGATAAAACAGCAGCTTAAAGATTTTGGCATAGAAACAGGTTGTATTCCTATTCTATGTGATAATACAAGTGCTATGAACATGGCAAAAAACCCAGTTCAACACAAAAGCACCAAACACATAGATGTTAGACATCACTTTCTTCGTGATAATGTTGAAAAAGGAAACATAGTAATCAAGTTCTGCAAAACTGAGGATCAAGTTGCTGATATTTTCACCAAGGCACTAGGAAGAGAAACATTTCAGAAAAATAGACTTGAGTTAGGGCTCATCTTTTTAGATAGAATTCTTTCCAACCAAGTTCTAAGGAGATATGAACCAGGTTCAGTCAAGTCGGTTCTACAATTGCTTTACACTTAGAAGTCAAAAAAAAGGGGGGGGGGAAACAATTTCATCTTCTCTCTCCTATGTCACGTCTCTGAAAAGCAGGTGCAACCGTCAAAGCACATGTCTCCTCGATGTCAATCCCCCATAATTACTCAAACCCCTCGAATACAACATCAAAACCGTTCCCAGTAAAGCACTCTCTCTAAATAAGCAACCAACTCTTTCTCATTCCTAGTAAAGCACTCTCTCTAAACAAGCAACCAACTCTTTCTCATCTTCATTCTTAAAAAAAATCCTCTCCATCACCATGGTTAATCCACTCGTTGCTTACTTAGATGACGAAAATTCATCTGACAGTGCATCTTCTCAGGGGGAAGAGAACTACTTCATTGATACTGTGCTTAATCAAGGGGAAGAAAGCCAACTCCCAACCAAACCATCTTTATCCTCACCCAAATCAGATCCGTGTACATCTCCACCACCAAAAGTTACATCTCCACCATCACCAGTTATAGAAACATCTCCACCTCCAGTTGCAAAATCTCCACCACCACCCGTCATAAAATCACCATCACCACCAGTCCAAGAAACCCCATTACCACCAAATCAGGAAACTCCCATAACCACTGTTCCAAAAAATCCCTCTTCTTCCCCATCTCACAAAACCACTCCTCAAAATCCACAACCATCTCCACATTCTCCAATCAATGATGACATTCTTCTGAGCACACTTCACCCTAAGAAACAGGACGACCAAGAAAACACATTGCAGTTAAACAGGTTCGTCCACACAGGCCAGTGACTCAGAGTGCGAATGTCGTCAAACCAACTGATGATGCAACATCTAGTGTGAATTGTCGTCGTCTAGGTAAGTCTCCTGTTCACTCATCTGTTTCTCCAATGATTCTTGATTCTGAAACTGATGATGTTTCTGAGGGTAAACATTCTGAACCCCTCATTCAAAATCAAAATCTGCAAAAAGAAATGTGGATAAATTTCTCAAAGTGGGAAAGAAAAAGTAGTTTCAAACCAAAACCGTGCTTAGGGGTAGAACCTTTCACCTTGATATACTATCAATGGACATAGTCAAGCAGGTTTGTGAGTTACTAAGGTTTCAGGGGTGGGAGGAGTTATTTCTTGAACCTAATCTGATTTATGAATAAGAAGTGGTAGATTTCTATACAAATTTGGTAATCTTGGAAGGAGATGTAGTATCGTCTAATGTGAAGGAAGTTGACATTGTTTTTGATGCAACTAAACTTGGGGAAATCTTACATATACCATCTGTGGGTATTAATGAGTATCATTGAGGTTTTTATGAACATTCTAATTTGCTAGCTAAATTCTCTCAAGGTAGAGTCAATTCTAGGGCACAAAATGTTTTAAAGGGCATTATGAGATCATTGCATAAGCTTCTCTTTGAGATAGTACATAAGGTGATACTGCCTAGAGGTCATCAACGTCACATTGCCTCCATAAGAGACATAGGACTTATAAATGCTCTTGAGTGCAAAGAACGCATTGACTGGCCCACACTGATTATCAAACATCTTGCTAGAATTGTTGATCCTAAACTAGGTTCTCATCAATTAGCTTTTGGAAATCTGTTAACTATAGTGTTTGATGCATTTGAAGTACCATTGGGAGAAGGCAGGATTTTGACTCGTGCAGATATGTTTACTCAAACCATTCTTGCTGATTGTGGCATTCCCATGGAGTCGGAGCAGGTTGCAAATGCTTCTCCACGTATATCTGGTTCTGTTGCTTAGTTACTCATGGAACTCAAAGTGGCTGAAGAAAAATATGCCACTCTTGAATTGGAAAACCAGAATTTACGTGCTGAACTTCATACTTCAAATGCTGAGATTCACAGGTTGAAAGATCAGTTGGTGCAGCAGCAACTTGTTAACAATGCAAGGGTTGACAGAGTTCTGGATATGCTTGTTTCTGCTTCAACCAAGCCTAGTCAAACTTCAACTTGAAAAGCATCTTGTTTGAACCTGGTTCTTTTGGTTGTTTAACTCTGTGTTGTTACTCTTCTTTTTGTTGCCAAAACATTTTATTGTGATCAACTGGCTGAGCTTCAATTGTTGCTATGGATGTTATTTGGTTTTGTTTAGCTGCTATTGGACTCTTTTTGATTTGTCAAAAGGGGGAAGAGGTTTGCATCACACAGATAGATTTGTCTTCATAAAAAAGGGGGAATATGATAGAATCGATAATTCTACTACAAGAAAAAGAGTTAATCGAAATCGATATTTTGATGATAGACAAGAAATGCAAAATAATTGATGCAGCAAAGCAGCCAAAGCGATACAATAAGGATTAAAGTAGCAAAATGATGCAGCCACGTAGTCAAGAAATAGAGTTATTTGTCAAAGCCAAAAATAATATATTGAAGGTATAAGTTGATACAAATAAGGAAACCTTAAATATATTATTAAGGAAGGAAGTTGTATAGAATAAGGATTGTACTATAAAAGGTAAAAAAAAAGGTAATCCTTGTTTAACTATAATTTCCTTACCTTATCTGATAAGGATTCAAGGCAAAAGAAAACTCAATAAGAAGAGGACAATAACAGATGTAGAAGATCATGACTTCACATAGAGAGAAAAGTGAGAATTATTTATCGAATAGAAGTCTTCAAGATTGATAGGTTTACTAAGTTTATAAAGTTCTTGAGTGAGAAAGTTTTTGAACGTGTAAAACTATTTTTTTGTTTCGTTCTTGATTGTAAGTTACGGTTATTGTACAAGGAGTGGGTTTGGCTTCTTGTAGGGTTGAGTTTCAGTGAGGGTTGTAACAAAAGGTGGGTTTGACCTTTTGGAGAGTAGAAGTAATCGATTGTAGTCAATCGAGAGAGGTAGTAGTGGTAAGGCTTTTTGATTATTGAGTTGTAATCACAAAATCTTATAGTTGAATTAATAAAACGAGGTTTTTCCTTCCTTGAGTGAGAAAGGTTTTAAATTTAATAAGTGTTTGTGTCTTCACTTAAAAGCAACTTACAAGAACCTGGTTCTTGTTCTAGGGGATAGGTTTCTTCAAGTGAGAATGTTGAATTAGCGGTAATCTATTTTATTGGGCTAACTACGACACTTCTTAATGGTGTCAATATTGTTAACAAAAGTATTGTATTGTAACCTACAGATTAAAGTGACCTTTTCTTGGAGAGAGAGCCTCCTAATTAACAATCACAATAATAAATATTCTTGCAACTTTTCTTAAGAAGTTCCAACACTATTTGCTTATTGGTGTGATTTTCATAAACTAGATCATCACAGTAGGAGTCTCTTATCCT
Organism: Solanum peruvianum; assembly: GCA_027705065.1. Lineage (NCBI taxonomy): Eukaryota > Viridiplantae > Streptophyta > Magnoliopsida > Solanales > Solanaceae > Solanum > Solanum peruvianum. The sequence goes on from JAKWJD010001766.1 coordinate 28,987,689, forward strand.
GTGATGGTGTTGTAAGGACCCAATGAGGACGCTGTCTTCATGGGTAAAATTGTCTTAATAGGTATAATTTGTGTATCTTAGATTTTATCTGCATATTACGTTGTTCTAAACATAGCTTTAATTAAGCCATGCTATGTATTGTAAAGGACATTCCATTTACATAACAAGGATGTTGGAGTTCTTTCCCGTAGGGTACACTGGTAGCGCTTCTCCTGTTGTACGTTTTTATTGGTTCATGCCTTTTTTAGATTGTCCAGTACATCAAAACTCCATTCTAAATAATTATTTATTTGTATTAAGTAAAATTCAACAAGACAAAATGAAATGGTAAATCTGATTTCATTGATAGGAAGATCGTTCACTAAGATCTTTGTAGCAGATAGTTGACAAACTTACAATCGGAAAAAACTCATCCGTTAACACTGTTAAATTGCTTCTAAGTCCGCTAAGATTCTTATATTTATTTACTGACATGATAAATTAGTCAATGTTTTAACATATTACTGTGTTGTTGAACTAGTCTCTCCTTGAGAGAAGCTTACTTAAGACATCTTACTAATTATTTCCCATTAGTCTCTCCCTTTTGGGACATCCTATAAAAGTGGAATGATACGGCTCCTATCAAAGATAACCTGCCAAAATTTTCTCAGGATACAAAATGTTGTTATTTTTTGTACTTCTTTCTCGTTCTTCAAAATTATTTGCTCCGGTACTAAGGTTATATATTTCTACTAACATCACTGCTAGATCTGTGATTCAACTTAGTGTCTTATTCACTTGATGTTTTAGTATTATTCTTTTTTAATCGGAAGGAAAGTTGTTTACTTTGGTGTTGTTACTTCCCTCATTTCTTGACAAATAGAATTTCTTTTCTTGTTCCTAACATAACTTTTTCAATTTGCATGTGATATACCGTGGTTTCACGGTATAATTAATACTTTTTCCTTAAGTTTAGTGTGTCCAAAAGCCTTTTTGTGCTAATTTTTTATATAAGTTTCTCTTTGTTTTGCAGGAAATTTGTCCAAAGCTGAATGCGGAGATTTTGAGCGAAGAAATGCAGAAGAGACCACCTACGGAGCTTATGATGGTTCGTCGTGCTTGTGACGGTCCGTAGGTGGCAGCGTAGTGCAGCTGCTGAAGGAAGATGGGCAAGTCTCACCAAGTGTGGGGTTACGAAGCTTGTAACGGTCCGTCGTGTCTATGACGGTCTGTCCTGCAGGTTCGTCATGAAGTTCAGAGAAGTGATCCCAGTACCCATATTCCAAGAGTTGAAGTGTTTTGAAACGAAGGCCCTCGACGGACCGTTGTGCCTATGACGGTCCGTCATACTTGCCGTCGAGGGTAATGAAGAAGAGCAGCAGAAGAAATTGCACAAGTATGGGACGAGGGAGTCCATGACGGTCCTTCATGACCATGACGATCCGTTGCGAGGTCTGTCGACCCAGACGTATTTTGGCAGATTTCCAGCAAACAGAGTCCTTGTTAAATTAGATTTTTATTTTCTATAAATAGTTCGAAGAACCTCATTTTTGAGGTGAGACGCCGGATATTTAGACTCTTAGATTGTTAGACTCCGTATTGTTAGACATCATATTATTAGACTTTGTGTATTAGTGTTAAATTTGGAGATTCTTGCAAGTGATTTTTGGTGATTAATCAAGCAAACTTTTGGATTTTACTCTTTCTCATTGAAGTAAGTACATGAACTCTTATTTAATATATTTGAATAATGTATTTATGTCCATGAGTAACTAAACTCCATAACTAGGGTTGTGGGAACCATAGGCAAATAATGAGATAAACCCTAACTAAAATAACAATTCTAGAATAGTGTCTTGCATGTATTAATAATCATTTCGCTTAGAAGTCTTTTTAACGGATGGCCAACGTTAGATCTCGCCTTAATGCTACTTGCCGGACCAAGGAGGTAGATAATAGGAAAATAATTATTAACATAGATTTAGTGTATACTATCTAATAGGCTAGTATTGATTGGTACGAGGTAATAACTTAGTCAAATATCGAATACGATGCTTAATATGAGGTCAGGATAAGGGTTAGGATAGCAACACACGTAGCCGGACCAAGGTGCGGAGTGAGATTTTCTAGATGCCGGTCCAAAGATTTAGAAATACATAACTTATCACTTCGCATGCAAGATACTAGGAAAGAATTGTTATAGTTAGAATTATCAAGTTATGAACCTGTGGGAAAACGTAAACCCTAGTTACTTTGATTAATTGATTAAAATCCAACTGTCAAAGCTGTTAAGTGTTTCTTTCAAGTTCGTTATTTATTTTCAACATTTAGAAATAGAAACCCCCCTTTTTATGTTTTTACTTTCCAAGGAAGTCATTGACCAAACAATAGTAATAGAAGGTTGAAGTTAAGTCTAGACTATTTTCCTCGTGGGAACGAACCCAACCTCACTAGTTGGGTTATTTACTTGACACGACCGCTTTACTTCTTATTTGAGAAGTAAGTTTGAGCGTATCAAATTTTGGCGCCGCTGCCGGGGAATCTAGCTTTTAGATTAACTTGAACTTATTACTATAGCTTAGTTGATATTTTCTTGATTTTACTTTGTTTTATTGTTTTTGATTTCTTTTCAGAACTATCCTCCTTGTATGACAAATATACGGAGAGGAAGAAAACCTTTGTTTCCTTACGATCACGAGTTAGAGCATACACTGCGCAATATGAATCGAAACTTGGGAATAAATGATGAGGATCCGAACCAGAACATCCCAGCTCCGGTTGATGTTCATGGTAAGATGTTACCCGATGCTCCGGGTGAACATCAATAGAGGGGATAAAATCCCGTTCCACGGCCCCAAGCATACTACAGAGGGTATGATAACATAGCAGACTCGGATGGGCCACTTGTCTTGCCCCCTCTACCCACAGGCCACACCTTTGTGGTAACTAGTAGCCTGATGCAAATGCTCACTGCCAGAGGTTTGTTTTTGGGGCTACCTTCTGAGGATCCACATGCCCATATAGCTAAGGTAAGGGCAGTGTGTAAAAGTTGTGTGGGGAGGCCTGATTTGGATCTAGATGTAATAGGGCTCAGAGTGTTTCTTCTCTCACTGACGGGAGAGGCTGCTATATGGTTCACTGAGCTCCCATACAACTCAATCTTCACTTGGAACCAATTAAGAGATGTTTTCTTAGCACACTACTATCCGGTCTCCAAGAAACTAAACCACAAAGACAGAGTGAACAACTTTGTGGCACTACCAGTAGAGTCAGTTAGTAGTTTTTGGGATAGATTCACCTCATTCTTGATAAGTGTTCCAAATCACCGTATAGATGATGAGTCACTGAAGGAATACTTCTATCGGGGACAGAATGATAACAATAAAGCGGTGTTGGACACTATAGCAGGTGGATCTTATGGGGAGTGTCCTTATGCTGAGATTGCTGAAAAATTAGAGAAAATCTCTCGGAATAACAAAGCTTGGAGTACTAGGAAGTCTGATACAGGGAGAAACACCTACGCAGTGCAGTCCACTCACAACCCAGCCACAGATGAGATTCATGAAGAAATGGCTCAGATGAGAACTGAGCTTGGGTTGGTACTAAAACATGTCACTGAGCTGCAGAAAAGATAAATGCAGTCAACTACTTGGATAAACCACCACCTCCTAATGATGAATGGTATAATGCGGAGGACACTTATGTAGTAAATGAGCAGATGGGGGGTTTTCGACCAAGCGCCCAAGGCTCAAATAAGGATAATTGGCGCCAAGGTCAAGGGAACCAAGGTCGGAACTATGGTAATTACAATTGTGAGGGTCATTATGTCCGAGATGGAAACTACAACCGCAATAACAACTTTAACAGGGGTAACTATGCAAATAGAAACGACAGGAATGGGCCTTATGTCCCTCCTTAAATGAAGTTACTCCTAGGGATGGTGGAGATAGTATGGCGCGAGTTGAGGATATGTTGCACAAAATGATAAGGAGGTTCGATGCTAGTGATGAGCACATTAAAGAGTTAAGGGGTGATTTAGCTAGTATTGGGCAAAAAGTTGATACACATGCAATTTCAATTAAACAGATCGAATTGCAAGTGGCCCAATTATCTGCGACAGTGAACACACGGCAACCAGGCACTCTTCCTAGCAACACTATCCAAAATCCAAAGAATGATGCGCACTGTATGACAATCACTACTCGGGGTGGTAAGCAAACCATTGACCCCCCTATGCCATCTACTGAGGAAAATGTGAGAAAGGATAATGATAATGTGGAAAGGGTAGTGGTGAAGCAGAGGAAATTAATGCAAAAGATGCAGAAGTACCTTTAAAGGTAATTCGCATGCCTAGGCCACCACCACCCTTCCCTCAGAGATTAGTGAAAAAGACCGAGGATGGTAAATACCGGAGTTTCATAACAATGCTGAAGCAGCTTTCTATCAATGTCCCTTTGGTAGAAGTTCTAGAACAAATGCCCGGTTATGCCAAATTTATGAAAGATCTGGTCACCAAGAAAAGATCGGTCACTTTCGAGGATGATGATAGATTGCAGCATTGTAGTGCTATTGCTACAAGATCCCTCGTACAAAAGAAAGAAGATCCTGGTGCGTTCACTATCCCTTGTACAGTTGGGTCATTACATTTTGTGAAAGCATTATGTGATCTGGGGGCAAGCATAAATCTCATGCCCCTCTCAATTTACAAGAAATTCGGTTTGGGGGATCCAAAACCCACTGCGATGCGGCTACTGATGGCTGATCGGACAGTGAAATGGCCTATAGGGATACTCTATGATGTGCTAGTAAAAGTGGAGTCATTCATTTTTCCAGCTGATTTTGTTATTCTTGATTGTGAGGTCGATTTTGAAGTGCCTATTATTCTTGGGAGGCCATTCCTTGCTACAGGTAGAGCATTAGTTGATATGGAGAAGGGACAGATGACATTTTGGTTGAATAATGAAGAAGCGACCTTCAACATTTGTAGGACCATGAGGCAGAGTGGTGAGCTCCAATCGGTATCTGCCATATCCCACAAAGAAAAGATGAAGAAGGAGAGTGAACAGAAAAATGCAAAACAAGAGTTTATGGTTGGGGATTTGGTGCTTGTAGACAGTTCTGAGATGCCTTGTCTTCCGGGCAAGCTCAAGTCCAAATGGACTGTCCCTTACTTGATTACCCAAGTATTCCCTCATGGAGCAGTTGAGTTAAAAGCCAAGGAGGGAGTGCGGTTTAAGAGGAATAGAGATAGAATAAAACTCTATTTTGGGCATAAGCATCGGGGAATGAAGTGATAGAGGCATACCATCTTGATGAAGTCTGAGTAATCAAGGGTCCCCAGTCGTGCCGCGACATTAAATCAGGCGCTTGTTGGGAGGCAACCCAATACTTATAGTCTTTTTCGTAATGATAGCATTTTCTACTAATGGGTTTTAAATTTGCAGGCACATCACCAGGAAATTTGGCAGAAAATCACTTGCAACAGTCACCGACGGACACATGTGACGGACCGTCGTTCTCTCGACGGTCTGTCCTGCACAACCGTTCTGGTTGTTAGAGACCCTATTCCTAAGGGTCTCTCACATTTTCTAAGTGTCCTCTAACGGACATCTACGACGGACCGTCATACTCTCGACGGTCCATCCTGCATAACCGTCATGACGGTCAGAAACCCCTCTCTTAAGGGTCTCCATTTTTTTTAATGTCCCACGACAGACATCGACAACGGTCCGTGCTGATTGTCGACGCTTTGCGCCCCAGGTTTGCTTCACCTACCACTCTTGTATTTCAATTTTTTTTATGCATTGGGGACAATTGCATGTCTTTTTGTTGGGGGTGGGGTAAATGGAAAGTGAGTGCTAGGGTGAAGTCTGAGTAGACCAATTCACTATCGTCTTTTGGGGTTTTCTTGCCTGTGTTCTTTTTCCCCAAGAGACTGATTACTTTTTCTGTTGAACCGACATGTTTATATCTTTTGTACATTGTTTAATTCAGGAGCATGATGGCTAAAATGATATCCTGATAAACTGGAAAATAATACATGACTAGGCATAGTAACTGATAATTGTGTGGCTTTACGCATGAAATAGAGTTACACCATTGCATTACCCTAAGTCTTAAATTTGAACTAGGTGTCTGATAATCTGGTATAGTGATGAGATGTCAAGTGAGTGTGAGGAAAATTTGAATAGTCCACTATTGATACTGAGCTAGACTTGCCTGGTTAGTCCTGCTAAAAGTAAGCTGTAATAGACAATTAGGAAAGGATCATAGGCCCTTGTTCAATATAGCCCATTTTTAGCCTAAATAAAAGAAACCAAATGAAATTTATCCTTCTTTGATCCAAATAATTTGAGCTTAAAATTAGACCTTTCTTTTTCACCCCAACAGATCTTTTCTAGGAACAATGTGTTGGCCCTGGTCCCTCCTTGGACATGTGCACCTCAGCTTATGCCAAAAACATAAGTTGAGGGTGGCTAATGCAGTGAACAACCTTCGTTATGGCCCTGACCCAACTTTGGGTATTGTGTACCTTGACTCATGGCAAAGCCATGAGTTGAGGGTGGCTATTATGAGGAATGCTCTGGAAAAGTGGGTTTGAAAGAACAAAGAGAGAGAAAGAACAAAAGTAAAGTGACTCAAGAATTAGTTGAAAGAAAAGTGAAGAAAAAGAAAAATATACAAGAAATACAAGCAAGAAAAGAAGAGAGTCACTTACACAAATGAAGAAAGAAGAGAAAACAGCAAGGTGAAAGAATATGAGAAACTAGGCAAGATAAAATGATAGAAAGTGGAAGGTTTAGCCGATAGGTCAAGGAGGGAAAAAAGTTACTAAAGTATACCTAAATATACCCTACCTGACCCTGAGCCTATGTTACAAGCCATGAAAGTCCTATCGTGATCCTAAGGGTTGTATAGCGAACTTAAGGCAGTGAAAATAAGGGCAAGCTTATGGCAATAGGTATGAATGAGTGTGAATTTGTTCTGAGAGCGAGTATTGAAAAGTAATCCTTATACTCAAATTGAAATCATTGTGTGAAAAAATGAGGATTTTGTTTTGAAGTGAGGACACTAGTTGCAATACCGGAATTGTTAGCACCTTAGTGAAAATTGAAGAGGATAGGTGTTTATGCATGATGAGTCTGTGTCATGTTCTGATCCCACATAGTTCAAGCCTAATAGTGATAGCATGCATAGATTTGATGAGATTAATCGGGATTGCTAGCCAAATGATTGCAAAGGATAAAACATGGATACTATTGTACAAAGATTGTGTAGTGAGTCATAGTGCATCGCTTGAGGACAAACAACGAATTTAAGTCGAGGGTAGTGATATACCGTGGTTTCACGGTATAATTAATACTTTTTCCTTAAGTTTAAAGAAGGTATTAGCCCTCGAAGAATTAAAGAAGGAAAATGTTGCAAAGTTCGTTAAGGTTAATATCATCTATTGTTTTGGTATTCCTAATTATATACTAACTAGTAATGAAAAACCATTCACTAATAAATTGATGGATAAGATATGTGACCTTTTTGGATTCAAGCAATGTAATTCTTTAATGTATTATGCTGCTGTAAATTGACTAGCTGAAGCATTTAACAAGACCCTGCGTAACTTGTTAAAGAGGGTCGTCTCCAAATCTAAAAGAGATTGGCATAATAGAATGAAAGAAGCTCTTTTAGCATACCGAACGACTCATCGCACGCCGACTCAAGCAACTCCTTATTCTGTTGTTTTTGGAACTGAAATAGTCCTTCCACTTGAATGAAAGATACCGTCATTTAGGATTTCCATTCAAGTGGTGCTACTGAAGAAGAAAATGCTTGTCTCCACCTTGAAGAGTTAGAAGCTCTCGATGCGAAAAGGTTGGAAGCTCAAAAAAATCTGAAATGCTATCAAGCTCGTCTTTGTCGTGCTTTCAATAAAAAGATTCACCTATGGTCCTTCCAAGTTGATGATCAATTCCTTGCAGTTAGAAGCCAATTATCATATCTTATAAATCAAAAAGCAAGTTCACCTCAAAATGGGATAGACCATACGTCATCCATGAAGTTTACTCAAGCAGAGGTTACAAACTTGTGGATGCAGACGCCTTGCCAATTGGTCCCATCAATGGAAAATTCTTGAAGAAGTACTATACTTTAAGCGACGTCATAATCGTGGCCAGCAGAGTATAAACTATTTCCGGCTTCCAAAGAAAATGTTCGCTAGGTTGAAAATCTCGAAAGAGGCGGCCTAGGCAAAAGTTAAAACACAAAAAAATAACAATAATTAAAATCTTTCTTTCTTGTACTATAATATGACTTGATCTTGTTCACCGAGGTACGTAGGTACTTAGAGTAATCACTCTAAGTTCAGACAAATGAGTAAAACATTAAATTAAAATCGGTGGCATTGCATGATCATCACACTAGCTCTTTAAATCATGTAGCTAGTACATAAGTTTAAACGTGTCATAAATGAACGAATTAGAAGATTCTTGAAGTCCTCTATGACAAAAAAAAGAAGCTCATAATAGAAACTCCTATGTCGAGTTATTGATTTTCTCCCGAAGTTGCTCAAAGAGGAATTTGAGTTGACTTTGAAAAGCTATCTGCGCTAATCTGGAAATCTTTTGTCTGTAATTTTTACATGTGTTGTACATGTATGAGTTATGTTTCCAACGGAGTGAGAATCACATCATTTCAAGGTGTCTACGCCGATTTATTGATTTTCTCCCAAAATTGCTCAAAGCTGAAGAGTTGAGTGAGACAGAATTGAAGATGACTTTGAAAATATATTTGTACTACTATGGAAGATTTTTGGCCGTGATTTTTACATATGATATACGTCTATGAGTTATGTTGTCAAAGAAACAAGAATCACGTCATTTTGAGACTCCTACAAATCTGTACTAATCTGTAATCCCATGGATGTGCTTTTCATACAAATTGAAAATCTCGAAGTTATCTTTTGAACAAAAAAAGAAGTTCATTATCCTATGTTCCTAATCCACATTATGAATTTTCTTCCACATGTGTGCAAAGCTTAAAATTCAAGCAAGCAGATTTTGAGCGAATTTCGAATACAAATATGTACGAATCTGTAAATGCCATGGACATAATTTTTATATAGATTGAAGATCTCAAAGTTATATTTCTAACAAAAAAAGAAGCTCATCGTTTCGATGCTCCTACTCCATATTTTTAAATTTCTTCCACATGTGTGTAAAGCTAAAGAAAGCGGAAAGTTTAACCATGCAGATTTTAAGGTGACTTAGGAGAAAAATCTGTATTAATTCGTACATCCTATGGAGGTTATTTTTATATAGGCTGAAATTCTCGATGATATCTTTCCGACAAAAAAACAAGGTCATTATTTCAGCACTGCTACTGTACGTTATGAATTTTCTTCCTTGTGTTTGCAAAGCTGAAAAGTGAACGTTTTGTCGCTATCCTTATATAAACGCTAGCTTGTGGAGTCTTTTATTCAATAAGGAAGGTGGATCATAGAAAGAAGCAAACAAATTCAAAGTTCAAAACGAGGAGTTTGTTATTGAAATATAAGTCACTATTTTATTGCTTCAAAGAAGAACCACTACACCATGATGAGTGAATTGAAAAATCCTAAGCAACTTTAAAAAAATCTTACAGAAAAAGTTGAAGCTTATGATTTCTTGACGAATTTTCTTAGCTGCCCCTTCCATCTTTCTTCTCTTGATACATGTTAAAGAGCGCGATGACCTTATTTTTCTTAGAACTCAAGGACTTGAAGTGTTTCTCCACATCCACTAGAGTCGCTTGAAATTTATCCATGAATCCATCCAATTTTTCATGTGCTAGCTTTGAACCATCTTGACAGCGTTGCGCATCAGAGAGTCCCTCTTCATGTCATTCTTTAGTCATCTTTCATGATCTTAAAGTAAGGCGTACGACATGAAGAAATTCTCGACCTGATCCTCCAAAGAAGAAACATCAATAATGTTTACCTTTCTAATCTCTTCGAGAATTGAAGTGATACTTGACTCCAAATCTGTAAACTCATTTGAAGAACCTAAAGAAAATTTTATAATCCATACACGCAATGTGCCCCACATATTAGAAATAATGGTTGATTTGGCGCGGAAAAAGTTTTTTATGGGATTAAAATTAGTTCCACCAGGAAGGTCACATTCTAATGACGTGATGCCTTCATTGGAAGTAGTTTCACCAAGAAAGTCACCAAGGAATTCATTATGACCTGGTGCTCTTATTGAAAAAAAATCAATGTGTGATCAAAAGAAGAGGTATCAAGTGTAGTTCGACATCACAATTGCAAAAGAAAAGGCACCAAGTATGGTTCGTCATCAAAGTTGAAACTACAAAAAGAACAGGTATCAAGTGTAGTTCGACGTCGAAACTGCTACTACAAAAAAAAAAGAATAACATATTTTATGTGTGGTTTATAATCAAACCCACAACATTAAAAGAAGATGATGCATGCATGATTCGTCATCAAATCTTCAATTTTAAAAGAAGATATACTAAGAGTGGTGCGTCGCTAAAGCATCCATTGCAAAAGAAGAGGCATCAAGTGTGGTTCATCATCAAAGTTAAAACTACAAAAGTAGATGCATCATGTGTGGTCGCAAATGCAAAATAAAATGCTTTAAGTGTAGTTCGTTGTAAAAGCCGCAATTACAAAAGAAGATGCACGTAGTGTGGGTCATCTCCGTCAAAGCCACAACCGCTAAAAGAATATTACAACAAGTATGATTCGTCATCAAAACTGCAACTACAAATGAAATCACAAGTAGTTCCTCGGTAACTATGGATTACCCCACTTTTTTTATGCTATGATATTGAGACTGTTTTTGATCCATCGTAAAGCTGCAAAAAAAGAAGAAGAAAGTGATGTGTCTCACGGTCCCAATTGCACGAAAAAGAAAAGAAAGTGATGTGTCTCACGGTCCCAATTGCACGAAGCTTCAAATGGGCATGGTGAAAATTATGGCATACACTCTCGTTCTTTTCATGATGAATGATGTATATCACGGTGACAATTGAATGAAGCTTCAAATCGACATGGTGAAAATTGTGGCATATACTCTCAAAATTTTCATAATGAATGATGTGTCGACCGTGCTAATTGCATGAAGCTTCAAATCGGCATGGTGAAAATTATGGCATATGCTCTATTGCTAGTCATGATGAAAGATGTGTCTCTTGGTGCCAAATGCACGAAGCTTCAAATAGGCATGATGATAAAAAAAAAGTCTCAATCAATAAGAAAATCAGTATACGGCTCTTTGGCGAAGATGCAGAGAAGTGAACTCATGGATGTTATCCAAAGTCAATTGGATGGCTAACGTCAAAAAAAATATCAATTTTGGTGAATTCACAAGAACTTTGACTTTGATTTTTGGAAGATTTTAGACTTAAGAGTCTATTTTCTATATCAAGTCACTCTCCATTCGAGCTTTCCTACACCAAGATTCAAACGTTTTGGTGAGACTCCACAATCTGCAAAACAATAATGATAAAATTGAAGACTAACTTCAAAACATTAATTCTAGTCAATCCATGAAAATTTTTACTTTGATTTTTTTGATATGTTGTAGACATTTATGTATATTTTCTATAGAAACAATTCGCTCGTCATTTAGAATATCCTACATCAAGATAGAGACATTTTGGTGTGACTGCATAGATAAAGCTATGAAAAAAACACATATCTTAGCAAACTTCAAAATATAAATTACCGTATTCTGAAGGGTTTTGGTTTTGAATTTCGGATATTTAATAGCCCTTCGAGTCTAGTTTCTGAAACATCAAACAGATCATGATTTCAATGTTTCTACAACAAGTTATGAACATTCTACCGCATGCGTGCCATGCTGAAAAAAAAAGTAATGAAAATTGAGTTTTGTATGCCTCAAATTGACAATCACTAATTGTAAGAGCATGTATATTTATAGAAATAAAAAATACATCAATTGTACTCCTACAAATTATGGAAAATTATAATGATGGAAAGTATATTTCCTACAAATTATTAAAATCATGGGAAATTTTCATAGGAATTAAATTATGGAAATTTTCCATGGAAATCAAATTATCAAAATTCCTTAGAAACCAAATTATGACAAGTTTTCATAAGAATCAAACTGTGAAATTTTTTTCAAATAAGTTGAGTTATGGAAATATCATAGAAACAAAAATATGGTAAAATTTTCTCGGAAACTACACCGAGAGTAAAAAAAAAAAGCCCCGAGGGAGAATAGACTCGCTTAATGAGAATTTGAGTTCCTTACATTTTATTCAAGTGATTGAGCAAAGTTGAAAAAAATAATCATTGGCAGGGCATTCAACCCAAAAAGCAATGCCTAAAATTTGCATGGAAATCAAGGCTCTGTATCACCAAATCAAGATGGCAGACACAATTCCTTCTCATTGAATTGACGGTCATTTTGCAGTTGATGATCAAAATGAAATTACCAAATTATGAAGAAGTGTCATGCGATAAGTCTAATGATCTTTTACGAATTAGAGAATGTTGTCATGAAGACTCTAGTAAATGTTGACCTTAACATATTAGCATAGTCACTTCTTATTAAGCTTCAAATGTTTCGTTAAAGATCAACTACGAAAAACAAATATTTTTTTCACAAATACTTCAAGGCTTGTCTTTATAAGTTCGACAAATCGAGCACCCCAACAAGCCTCGAAGCAGGGGCATTTGTAGACAATGAAGTTTTATTGATAAATCCATACTAAATTTGGATTAAATCTTAAAATTCATGATACGTTGATCAAGTTAATTTACTAGTTAATAAAGTCGGATTGAATATTTAAGTTAAAATTATATGACTTAAATCAAATCCAAATTACACTTGCGTCAAGTCCATTAAATTGACGAGATGAGACGAACTCATGTCCTTCAGGCCCATGGGTCAAAATTGCTCGGAATAAATACTTTTGAAGCCCTAACTCAAGCCTATATAAGTACTTTTCTTCTGACCAAAAGGGAATACACACATATCTATATACATGAATACATAATTACTCTTCTGTGGTGGTCTGCATGTCTTCCGCATACAAAGAAGTCTTCGCTCCAAGGTGTTGACCCACAAGCATTCCGCCAAATCAAGAACATATGTGAAGAGAAGAATCAGGGGATTACATATCTTTTTGAGATATTTTATAATGAATATAACCTTTGCATTAATTCAAATACGAATATTATTGTTTGATTGCTATTTTTTCCTGTCATGTTTATTGTATTTCAGGATTGAAACTTTAGACATTTACAACTTCAAAAGATAAATCTTTTATTAAATTTCAGAAGTTTATGTCTTTTAGCTTAAATTTTATGGTGTCTATTATTCATATAAGCAATATATGCATTTGTTGTTCATAGTATTTTAACAGTTAATTATTAGTTATAATTTAGTTAAGATCAAACTTTATGCTAGGATAAAATGGCGAATTTGGTCTTGAAGGTGTTGCTTTCCGCAGGGAAATTAAGCAGATGCCAATCACACTCAGTAACGATCTTATTAGTTGTCTCATGAATTTTATTTATTTATATTATTTTAATCTGTTTTATAGCTTTCATATGGTGATTCATGATTTGTGAAAAATGAGTGACACTTTTTGAAGTGATCAAATGAAATATGACCACAAATTGCCCCCATTGATTATGATTTGAACTTTGTAACCATGTATTATCATGTTATTCTTGATCAAATGAAATATGACCACAAATTGCCCCCATTGATTATGATTTGAACATTGTAACCATGTATTATCATGTTATTCTATCTTATTTAATATTACAATACTGTTTAATTCACTTCATAATTTTTTTTGTATCTTATAGGGATGTCAATGTGGTGGTGTGGGAAGAAATGGTTGTTGGGAAAATCCGTATAAATCCGATAAAATTATAACCCGCCTTGTCCCACATAACATTAGTTTTTGGTTTCAACACACCCCGCTCCACCCTACTTAAACCCACTTTACCTCGCCCGCTCCCCATAATTTTAAAAATAGTTTCAAATATTAGATGCAACGTGACATGTTTCTAATAAAAAATTTAAATTATAATTGCTTAATATTTTTTTAGCCTCTAAAATTAAGTATGCTATACTGTTCCACACAGTTATATATTAATTTCTTTTGTTGATAATTTGAATTGATTAGATATGACGTAATAAACAAATTATTGAATGTATTAAAAGAGAAACAAAGTATGTCAACATTTTTTTTTCCATTCTAATTTATTGATCATTGAAAGACATTTTTTCTTCTTAAAGGAAAAAAAACACCAAACAACGACCAATTAGATCAAAAACTGATGCAAAAGTTAGTGTAGATCAGTAAATTTTAAAGACTTTCATCTCAAACTCGTACCCCACCCCATGAGAATTTTGAAAATATACATGTAACGACCCGCTAGGTCGTTTTGAGAACTAGGACTAGTTTGACTCCTTTTGAAAATTTAAAGGGGTATTTTTAAACTATTAGATAACTATGAGTACCCAATTGATGAAACTTTTATTAAATAAATAATAAGATAATAGGTTAGTGGGGTTTCACGGTTAATAGACTCTTATTTAGAAAAGGAAGAAAACAAGAGATCAGCGTGTAAAAAGAAAAATTGGTGGCGGCATCATACGAAGAGCAACCACTAAAGGTAAGAAATTTTGATAAGTTTTTCATTCATGTGGGTTCACATGAAATCGTTTTGTATATGAGTATTGTTATTAAATTATTAGATGGAGAATGATGAATTGTTGGTTTCATGAGTGGTAATAGAAAATTGTTATTTTGCTTTTACAGTTGAAGCATATGACATCCTTGTTATTAGTAAAACATAAAGTTACTGTTAATCTAGTATGTGTATATAGTAAGGATGACCAAGTGTAGTAAAGATTTTCTAAAAAAAAAAAGAAAAAAAAAAGAGAAGATTCGAAATTGGAAAAGTGCATGGCTGCAATGTTAGGGAATGTACTGGAATTCCAATCAGTTGGCAATCATATGCCAATGATTGGCAGTGGTAACGATTAAAAAAAAAAGGGGTGGACAATTTGCATACTGGTTTGAGGAAAAAGAATGGTCACGTTGCAAAGATCTGTAATGGTGGAAATTAGTTCTCATTTTATTTATCAAATTAAGATACTAAATTTTGATATATTGAGATAGGTAATTAATTATTAGGTGTATATTATATGATTTAACATTGAATTTTTAGGTTATTTGGAGAGATTACAGTTAAGTTCTTGGCTTGAAATTTGACAAATTGGCATATAAATTATATCAAGATTTGGCATTTGATTAGAGATATGAGTGAGTTTAGGGTCTATGATATACCTATAATAATTTGAATGTCCACAAACTCGCTTACTTATGAATATTGCATCATTGGTAGATCGTGAACATTCCAAAACTTAACGAAAAGGGAAGGAACTATCTTGAGGATTCGTGACACGAGCTCGACACTTGAGGTATGTTAAGACTTTTTAGACTTGTTGAAGGACGTTTTCCTAATTAAAGATTAAAAAATGAAAATAGACAAAGGGGTAAGGAAAAAAAATGGTGGTCTCGTATCAATGGTGTGACGGGCATTGGTACGGGTACCGGTGTTATAAAAAGGAAAATTTCTATTATAGAATGTGGATTGAATTTGAGAATGCCAAAGCATATGGGCATTAGCTGATAAATTATTGACTTGAATTCCTTGTGTGATTGTGTTTTATTTATTTCACCCGAATAGTTGTGATAATTGAGGTGGTTATGTGTTATGTTCATATTGATTGATTGAGATGCATCATCATCCCCTCTATTGAAATAATATTGTGCACATGCATAGACATGAGACTGAGTATAAGTTAGGCACGTGGAGATCGTCCGTGCTGGGGATGGTGAGATGTTAAGATTGTAAATTGGGCACGTGGAGACCGTCCGTGCGAAAATTGTTTGATATTATGATAGTGCGTTGAGATCGTCCGCACAGACACGTGGAGATCGTCCGTGTCGGTATATGGACCTCGCGAGTCCCCCATGGGTCATGAACTCTCGATGTATTTCCGAGGAGTATCATGTATATACGGTTGAGTGAGTACTGGGGATTCTGAGACATATCATTACATGGCATCATGTTGCATTGCATTTCATCCCATCATTCATTCTTGATGACTATATGTTTCGTTTGGTGTTTGGAAAATATTAAATGTTGATTTCCTTTATTGCTGAAACTTAAATAGTAAGTGTAATATATATATATATATATATATATATATATATACTTGTACAATCTAAGAATTTATTTTTCTTATATAACTCCCGTCACTACTTCTTCGTTGTCGGTCAATGAGACATACTGGGTACACGTGGTTTCGTACTCATACTACGCTTGTTGCACTCTTTGTGGTGCAGATTCGATTCCGAGTAGGAGCACATCTCGTGGAGCAAAGTGAGTCCGGCTTGAAGTTCTTGAAGTTGTTGTGGTGAGCTGCTTGGCTGTTCTGTGGCCCACACCTCCCTCTATATTTACGTATTCTGTTATTCAGTATTCAGATAGGATATCCCTTAAGTTAGATTTGTCTTTTTAGTTTCAGACTTGCATCGTATTCTAGAAGCTCTTGTACTTATGACACCAATTCTTGGGTAGTATTTTTTTTGATTTTCCGCATTCGTACTTATAAAGAACTCAGTGTTGGAGATTTGGAAATTTGTTGTCTTTTCACTTATTAACTAGTTAAGTTTGTTAAAATATGTTGGTTGGCTTACCTATTGGTTGGGAACATAGGTGCCATCACGACTCGTGATTTTGGGTCGTGACAAATTTGGTATCAGAGCCCTAGGTTCATCGGTCTCAAGAGTACAAGAGCAATGTCTAGTAGAGTCTTGCGGATCGGTATGAAGACGTCCATACCTATCTTCGAGAGGCTATAGGACATTTAGGAAATATTCTGTTCTTTTATTCATTGTCGTGCACACTTGACCTTGTAGAAATTCTAATCTTGATATCTTATTCTCTCTCAGATGGCGAGGAATCGTACATCGGCAAGTGGTGGTAAGGATCCTAATCCTGCGCCTGCTTCTGGGAACACTATCCGAGGTAGAGGTAGGGGAAGAGCTCGAGGTCGGGGTAGGGGCCGTATTGCAGCACCTGTGGGTGGTCAAGTACCAATAGCTACCCAGGGTCATGATAGGACCGTACCTCCTGATGCAGATGTTCTTCATAGGGATGTGCAAGATCGTGTCGAGGGGGATGGGCCAGCTCAGGCTCCAACCAGTACTATTGTTCCCCTAGTGCTTCAAGATACCCTGGCTCGTATGTTAGGAATCCTAGAGGGTATGGCCCAGGCATGAGCTTTGCCTGTCACTTCTGATGGCTCACAGACCCGTGTTGGAGGTCAAACTCCAGATCCGATAGTTGCTCCAGATTCTCAGACTCCCAGGACTCAGCCAGCTGCCGCTGTAGCTCCTCGTTTGGATAGTATGGAGTTTCCAGATATGACATCACATTTGGTGAACAAGCCTTCTATGACTATTGATGAGCAAAAGATGTTTGGGAGGTTCTGACAAATGAATCCTCCTACTTATACTGGTGACTTAGCTGAGGATGCATATGAGTTTATAGTTAGTTGTCATGAGAGGTTGCATAATCTTGGATTAGTGGAGTCTCATGGAGTTGACTACACAGCGTTTCAGATGACTGGCTCTGCTAAGCAGTGGTGGAGGGATTATATTAGTAGTAGGCCAGCTGGATCTCATCCACTATCCTGGACTGAGTTTACTCAGGTATTTCTATCCAAATTTGTTCCACGCAGTGAGAGGGAGCGCAAGAGGGCCGAGTTTGAGGGTTTGCAGCAAAATGGTATGTCAGTTGCAGAGTATGAGGGTAAATTTCATGCCTTGTCTAGGCATGCTTCGATGATACTTCCCACAGAGGCTGAGAGAGTGAGAAGGTTTGTTACGGGGCTGATTATTCCGATCCGTCTAGGAATTTCTCAGGTTGCTGCTTCTGGTGTTCCATTCCAAAAAGTGGTGGATGCTGCTAAGGAGTTGGAGATGATTCGACGTGAGGGATTTTAGCAGCGAGAGGGCAAGAGGACTCGTTATTCAGGTGATTATGGTGGTGCTCCGCCTAGGAGTCGGGGTTACTTGGGCAGAGGTTATCACCCTCAGTCCAGCAGACCCATTCATGCTGCTATACCAGCGTCTGAGGTTGGTTACGCTGGGCATAACTCTTCGAGCTCGATACATACTTCGCAGGGTTCATCTTCTAGACCTGTAGTTCGTGGAGGGCATTCTGGTCATTCCGGTTCCTCTCATCAGCCGGCGTCTCGTAGGGGTTGCTTGGAGTATGGTGATATGGGACACTTTGTGAGAGACTGCCCTAGGACCAGACGTGGTGGCTTACATCAGGGTTCTCACGTTTCGGCTTCCAGGGCTGCACAACCTCCAGCTAGGGGTGGTGCACACAATGGTAGAGGTGGTTCTCATTCAGGTAGAGGTGGTTCTCCTTCTGGTCGAGGTGGTGGTCGTGGAGGTTCACAATCTGATGGAGGTCATTCTCACTGTTATGCTTTTCCAGGTAGGCCAGAGGCTGAAGCCTCAGATGCTGTTATCACAGGTATTATTCCGGTTTGTCATCGACCAGCTACTGTATTATTTGATCCAGGCTCTACTTATTCTTATGTGTCCACATGTTTTGCTCCTAGTCTGGATATATTGTGTGAGTCTCTTGATTTGCCGATACGTGTTTCTACTCCTGTCGGGGATTCTGTAGTTGTAGATCAAGTGTATCGTTTATGTACTGTTACTTTGATGGGGTATGACACTCATGCAGATCTAAAGGTCTTAGAAATGATAGATTTTGATGTGATTCTTGGTATGGATTGGTTATCTTCTTACCACGCAATTTTAAATTGTCATACCAAGACCATCACTTTAGCTATGCCTGGAATTCCTATAGTAGAATGGAGAGGTACTCTTAGTCATCCTTCTAAGGGTGTGATATCATTCCTTAAGGCTCGTCAGTTGGTACAGAGAGGATGTTTGGCTTACTTGGCCCATATTCGAGATACTAGTATTGAGACTCCTATGCTTGAGTCTATTCCAGTGGTGAGTGAATTTTCAGAGGTATTCCCGACCGATTTGCCAGGTCTTCCACCAGATCGTGATATTGATTTTTGTATCGATGTGGAGCCAGGCACTCGGCCTATTTCTATTCCTTCTTATCGTATGGCACCGGCTGAATTGAAAGAGTTGAAGGAGCAGTTGCAGGATTTGTTGAGCAAAGGTTTTATTAGACCAAGTGTATCTCCTTGGGATGCTCCCGTGTTATTTGTGAAGAAGAAGGATGGATCTATGCGTATGTGTATTGACTATCGGCAGTTGAACAAGGTAACCATCAGAAACAAGTATCCGATACCTCGTATTGATGATTTATTTGATCAGTTGCAGGGTGCTTCAGTTTTCTCCAAAATTGACTTGAGATCTGGCTATCATCAGCTGAAGGTTAGGGCGGAGGATATCCCTAAGACGGCTTTTTGAACACGTTATGGTCATTACGAGTTTTTGGTGATGTCTTTTGGACTGACTAATGCCCCAGCAGCTTTTATGGACTTGATGAATGGAGTGTTCAGACCATATTTAGATTCCTTTGTTATTGTCTTCATAGATGATATATTGATATACTCACGCACTAAGGAGGAACATGAACATCATTTAAGGACTGTTCTTGGGATTCTAAAGGAGAAGAAGCTTTATGCAAATTTTTCAAAGTGTGAGTTTTGGCTTAGTTCGGTAGCATTCTTGGGACATGTAGTGTCCAAGGAGGGTATCATGGTGGATCCTAAGAAGATTGAGGCGGTTAGAGATTGGGTCAGACCTACTTCAGTTACTGAGATTCGGAGTTTCTTGGGCCTTGCAGGTTATTATCGACGGTTTGTTGAGGGTTTCTCATCCATTGCATCTCCATTAACTAGATTGACACAGAAGGAGGTGACTTTTCAGTGGTCTGATGAATGTGAGGTTAGTTTCCAAAAGCTCAAGACTTTATCGACTACTGCTCCGATTTTGACCCTACCCGTGGAGGGAGAGGGTTTTGTCGTATATTGTGATGCTTCTCGGGTTGGTCTTGGTTGTGTGTTGATGCATAAGGGAAGGGTGATAGCTTATGCTTCGAGGCAGTTAAAGGTTCATGAGAAGAACTACCCTATTCATGATTTAGAGTTAGCGACTGTTGTGTTTGCATTAAAGATTTGGAGGCATTATCTTTATGGTGTGCATTGTGAGGTGTTCACGGATCATCGTAGTCTCCAGTATATATTCAATCAGAGGGACCTAAATTTGAGGCAGAGGAGATAGTTGGAGTTGCTCAAAGACTACGATATGACTATTCTTTATCACCTAGGCAAAGCAAATGTTGTAGCAGATGCCTTGAGTCGGAAGGCAGTAAGTATGGGTAGTCTAGCCATGTTACAAGTTGGCGAGCGTCCTTTAGCTAGGGATGTCCAATCCCTGGCCAATAGCTTTGTGAGACTTGATATTTCAGAATCTGGTAAGGTGTTGGCTTATATGGAGGCTAGGTCATCCTTGTTGGAGCAGATTCGGGCCCAACAGTTTGATGATGATGATTTATGTAAGATTAGGGACAAGGTTTTAAAAGGAGAAGCCAAGGCTGCAATTCTTGATAGTGAGGGAGTTTTGAGGATTAAGGGTCGTATATGTGTTCCTCGTACAGGTGATTTGACTAGATTGATCATGGAGGAGGCTCATAGTTCGAGGTACTCTATTCATCCGGGGGCTACTAAGATGTATCGTGACTTGAAGCAACATTATTGGTGGTGTCGTATGAAGAGGAACATAGTAGATTTTGTATCCCAGTGTCTGAATTGTCAGCAAGTGAAGTATGAACACCAAAAGCCTGGAGGTGTGACACAGAGGATGCCTATACCTGAGTGGAAGTGGGAGCGTATTGCTATGGACTTTGTGGTAGGATTGCCATGTACTTTGGGTAAGTTTGATGCTATATGGGTCATTGTGGATCGACTGACTAAGTCTGCACACTTTGTACCAGTTCAGACGACCTATAATTCAGAGAAGTTAGCCAAAATCTATATTCGAGAGATAGTTCGTTTGCATGGGGTTCCTATATCTATTATTTCAGATCATGGCACCCAATTTACATCTCATTTCTGGCGGTCTATGCAGAAGGAGTTGGGTACTCGGGTGGATCTTAGTACACCTTTCCACCCTCAGACTGATGGTCAGTCTGAGCAGACTATTCAGGTTCTTGAGGATATGTTGCGAGCATGTGTGATTGACTTTGGTGGTCACTGGGATCAGTTCTTGCCATTAGCGGAATTTGCTTACAATAATAGTTATTATTCGAGCATCGAGATGGCACCATTTGAGGCTCTGTACGGTAGGAGATGTCGATCTCCAATTGGTTGGTTTGACGCATTTGAGGTTAGACCTTGGGGTACAGATTTGTTGAGGGAGTCCTTGGACAAGGTCAAGTTGATCCAAGATAGACTTCTCATGGCTCAGAGCAGGCAAAAGAGTTACGCAGATAGGAAGGTTCGTGATTTGGAGTTTATGGTTGGAGAGAGGGTTTTACTTAAGGTTTCACCCATGAAGGGTGTGATGAGATTTGGAAAGAAGGGCAAGTTGAGTCCAAGGTACATTGGTCCTTTCGAGGTTGTGGAGCGTATTGGTGAGGTGGCATATCAGTTGGCTTTGCCACCTGGGTTGTTAGGTGTCCATCCTGTATTTCATATTTCAATGCTTAAGAAGTATCATCAGGGTGGTGATCATGTGATTCAATGGGATTCAGTGTTACTTGATCAGAATTTGACTTTTGAGGAAGAGCCGATCACCATTTTGGATAGGCAAATTCGGAAGCTAAGGTCCAAAGAGATTGCTTCAGTAAAGGTTCAGTGGAAGCATCGTCCAGTGGAGGAGGCTACATGGGAGACACAGGCAGACATGAGGAGTAAATATCCTCATCTTTTTTAGCGTCCAGGTTAGCTCTTTTCTTTTTCCGTTCGAGGACGAACATTTGTTTAAGTGGTAGGTGATGTAACGACCCGCTAGGTCGTTTTGAGAAGTAGGACTAGTTTGACTCCTTTTGAAAATTTAAAGGGGTATTTTTAAACTATTAGATAACTATGAGTACCCAATTGATGAAACTTTTATTAAATAAATAATAAGATAATAGGTTAGTGGGGTTTCACGGTTAATAGACTCTTATTTAGAAAAGGAAGAAAACAAGAGATTAGCGTGTAAAAAGAAAAATTGGTGGCGGCATCATACGAAGGGCAACCACTAAAGGTAAGAAATTTTGATAAGTTTTTCATTCATATGGGTTCACATGAAATCGTTTTGTATATGAGTATTGTTATTAAATTATTAGATGGAGAATGATGAATTGTTGGTTTCATGAGTGGTAATAGAAAATTGTTATTTTGCTTTTAAAGTTGAAGCATATGACATCCTTGTTATTAGTAAAACATAAAGTTACTGTTAAACTAGTAATGTGTATATAGTAAGGATGACCAAGTGTAGTAAAGATTTTCTAAAAAAAAAAAAAAAAGAAAAGATTCGAAATTGGAAAAGTGCATGGCTGCAATGTTAGGGAATGTAGTGGAATGCCAAGCAATTGGCAATCATATGCCAATGATTCGCAGTGGTAACGATTAAAAAAAAAAGGGGTGGACAATTTGCATACTGGTTTGAGGAAAAAGAATGGTCACGTTGCAAGGATCTGTAATGGTGGAAATTAGTTCTCATTTTATTTATCAAATTAAGATACTAAATTTTGATATATTGAGATAGATAATTAATTATTAGGTGTATATTATATGATTTAACATTGAATTTTTAGGTTATTTGGAGAGATTACAGTTAAGTTCTTGGCTTGAAATTTGACAAATTGGCATATAAATTATATCAAGATTTGGCATTTGATTAGAGATATGAGTGAGTTTAGGGTCTATGATATACCTATAATAATTTGAATGTCCACAAACTCGCTTACTTATAAATATTGCATCATTGGTAGATTGTGAACATTTCAAAACTTAACGAAAATGGAAGGAACTATCTTGAGGATTCGTGGAGATCGTCCGTGCTGGGGATGGTGAGATGTTAAGATTGTAAATTGGGCACGTGGAGACCGTCCGTGCGAAAATTGTTTGATATTATGATAGTGCGTTGAGATCGTCCGCACAGACACGTGGAGATCGTCCGTGTCGGTATATGGACCTCGCGAGTCCCCCATGGGTCATGAACTCTCGATGTATTTCCGAGGAGTATCATGTATATACGGTTGAGTGAGTACTGGGGATTCTGAGACATATTATTACATGGCATCATGTTGCATTGCATTTCATCCCATCATTCATTCTTGATGACTATATGTTTCGTTTGGTGTTTGGAAAATATTAAATGTTGATTTCCTTTATTGCTGAAACTTAAATAGTAAGTGTAATATATATATATATATATATATATATATATACTTGTACAATCTAAGAATTATTTTTCTTATATAACTCCCGTCACTACTTCTTCGTTGTCGGTCAATGAGACATACTGGGTACACGTGGTTTCGTACTCATACTATGCTTGTTGCACTCTTTGTGGTGCAAATTCGATTCCGAGTAGGAGCACATCTCGTGGAGCAAAGTGAGTCCGGCTTGAAGTTCTTGAAGTTGTTGTGGTGAGCTGCTTGGCTGTTCTGTGGCCC
The DNA here is from genome assembly GCA_027705065.1 of Solanum peruvianum. Lineage (NCBI taxonomy): Eukaryota > Viridiplantae > Streptophyta > Magnoliopsida > Solanales > Solanaceae > Solanum > Solanum peruvianum. Next base: position 29,011,396 of record JAKWJD010001766.1, read on the forward strand.
ACACCTCCCTCTATCTTTACGTATTCTGTTATTCATTATTCAGACAGGATATCCCTTAAGTTAGATTTGTCTTTTTAGTTTCAGACTTGCATCGTATTCTAGAAGCTCTTGTACTTATGACACCAATTCTTGGGTAGTATTTTTTTCAGTTTTCCGCATTCGTACTTATAAAGAACTCAGTGTTGGAGATTTGGAAATTTGTTGTCTTTTCACTTATTAACTAGTTAAGTTTGTTAAAATATGTTGGTTGGCTTACCTATTGGTTGGGACCATAGGTGCCATCACGACTCGTGATTTTGGATCGTGACAATACATTAGAACCCGCACAAGCTATAACCAGCCCTACCCCGCGATTGATGAAACACTCCGTACCTTACAGCCTGTCCCGCCCCGTCCCGCCCCATTGCCATCCTTGTATATCTACATAGAGGTGTTCCTTTCCTGAATTGATATATGGGAGATATTGCAGTATGAACGGTAAAAATGATGTGAATTCGTAGTGAAAGAAAGAGTTGAGTATAATGAAAACTATTTTACTTAACACTATAAAAGAGAGTAATTTTATGCTAGTGCCTTGGTGGAGTTTGAACTCATCAACGAACAAACAATTATCTGAGTCCGACATTATTTTTGAATTATGGTATCCTAGAGAAACAATTTAAGATTAGAGTTATATTGTTGGTCACTTGGATCGACAAAGATTATAACGTCATAAGTTTTATTTTTTTAAAAAGCCAGATATTCACTCTTCCAACTTAAAATTTATTTAATTTTCTACTATAATCTATAATATCTTCACCAACATTACGTTATTACTTGTTGATCATGCATATTTGTGTATGCATTTAGATCAAACACCAGACAAAGGTTTATGGAAAAACATAGGGAGAAGACACAAGTATCCCATAATTATAATTGAAATAAGATAAACACACCTTAACTAAATTAGATTCTATAACCTTCCTAAATTCATTTTTTTTGTTTTGTAATTTTATACCTATTGGCTTATGTAGCATATCCTGTGACGCCAGGAAGTTGAGGCGCGTGGGAGATATTTGTATTTCACGTAAGCCAAAGAGGTGTACAAAATTACAAAACAAATATGAATTCAAGGGGGGTAATTTGTGTCCTAGTCTATGGGGTTACTTCTACCTTTTTCCAAAAAACTTATTAGAACTCGATAAATGTACCGAGTAAGATTTCATTCTTATAAAATACATGTTACTCTTCCAATCAAAGTTTTATATTTTTAATTTTATTCTAAAAGAAGTGGTAGTTCACAAAATTAAATAGATATTGATTTTTTCTTTAAAGTTCTTCTAAAATAAAAAGAAATTTACATAATCAAAAAAATTATATTAAAAATATTATTTTCAAAACATTTGATTAGAAGTATATTATAAAAATCACTTCTACTTTTTCGGCTATTTTTTAAAAGGGTCTGCTCAAACTAAAAATATCATTTATTTATAAAACTAATGGAGTATATGTATATATTAATTTAATGAACACGTCGAGTGCATGTATATATTTCTTAAAAAATGAATGCACTGTATCTAGTTGAGTACCCAATTGAATCATATTTCTCTCTGTTTATTTGGAAAGTATTTTCTCTTAGTAAGGAGAATGATTGGAAACAAACCTGAAAATCATGAGTGGGTTATTGAATTTTAGATTTGTATTAGTTTGTGAGTTGTGATTAAGGTGGAAAGTTAGAAAAGGAAGCAGACTTGTAAATACAACGACTATATTGGAAGCTTCACTAAATGGTCAAATTCCTCTTCAATCGATTATCGAATTTCAGCTACATACCAATACTTTATACGGTCCTATTATTTCCCTCAAGTATTTTGAATAGAAATATTGACACAACCCAGCAAGCTAGTGTATTCATTTTTCTGTTAGCAACTGGAGACAAATAAGTAAGTCAAAAATTAATTAATGTTACAACTCTCAATTCTTAATTAGAGACTATGATAAATAATAAATTTAATCAACTAAATTCTCTCTCTCTCTCGCACACACATATCTAACCCTCCCCTCTTTTACAAGTTAATGTCTCTTTAACTTGGTATGTTGCCATGGAAACTAATACAAGAAGAATTTTATATTTTCATATTTTATTTTTGATTAACAAAATGTTTTTTAGTAGCAACAACTTTAAAATATTCCCCTAAATTTAGACAGAACAATTAAAAAAAAAGAACACTTCAATTCTACCTTAAAGGAAAACTTTTTTAGCTCGAACTTGAAATATAAAATTACAGCTTCCATGGGAGATATCCTTTCGTTTATAATAGCAATAGAAGTTTATTGACTGCAATTGAAAGTGGGTATTAGAATTTGCGATTTCTCAAGAAAAATTTCATTTCAAGTTTATCGAGAAGTACAATTGAGAAATGAGAACAAACGGAAAAAGAACTATCTTAAAAAATAACGATGATAGCACATCCATCAAATTTAACATTAATAACCGAATTTTGAGCAAATAAATAATTAGAAAGACATTATAGAAGGGGGCAAAGTTGTCGGTAGGGTGTGGTATAGTGGAGAGGGCAAAGGAAGGTGCACCCAAGGAGATGAGCTATTTTGGAACAATGAAGAAAAAAGAAGAAGAAAAAAGTGTGTGTATTACACTAGGCAACAAAGATTTGGGGGTGACGTTTTAAGGAGGATCATACCTTAGTTTAAAATATTTTGAGGGGGGGGGGGTAGAATTCCCGTAAAGTATTGTTGTGTAGTTAAGAATTGGAAATAGATTGATGGAGTATTTGGCCATTTTTCTCAATGAAATGGCATTTCCCAATGTCGACCTTTATATGTGACCATTTATTTAACCTAGTGGAAGAAATATCAATAGCGATTGCATGAATATAACTAGAAGCTCTACCTCAAATATTTTTATAGAAAAAATCAATCTTGGAGCTCAAAATTTCTTTAGAAAAGAAACAATCTTCTCATTGGTTGTTGTGGTTGGAAAGTCATTAAAAGTAATTATATAGTAGCAATAAGACGAGACCAAGTTGTGCAAGAGTAAAGATGGAAGTATACGTTTTGGGTGAGTTTCCCAAGAGAGTCAAAGTGGTTATCAAGAAAAAGAAGGGTGAACCATCAAAAGAAACTGCAAACAACAAGGGCATAAGAAAAATGAGTGTTTTGTATTACATCCAAAATTATATCCAAAGGAGGAAGGGGGTGAGGAAACCAAGATAGATAAGGGTAAAAATAAAAACAAAGAGGTCTATCTAGTGCCAGAAAAGAAGGACAATGTTGACAAAGGAAAGTTCATGGACAATAACTTTCAGGAACCAAGGATAAAGATTGAGGCCGAGTGAGGAGGTCTTCATTAAAGGAAGGACAAATTCAAAAATTAAATCCAAAGGAGAAAGTGAGTGAAGAAGATTTGCTGATGACTGTTAACAAGTTTGATGCACTTAATTAATGAGGAATAAGGGACAAAAGAACCAAGTCAACAAGAAGGAATATGACGACCATAACAACGCCAAAGGTTGTGCAAAACAGAAAGAAAAAAGTTGTGGTGGCAACCAAAGGCTAAGTAGAAAATAATTTTGGATAACCAAGAGCGAAAAAGGATAAATCAGTGAATAATTCGTTAGGAACAAGGAGATACGGAAAGTACCAACCAAAAAATGAAAGGAGAAAAGTATCAGAATTGAGAAAAATAGTCAACATGAGGTGGAGATGGGCAACAAATTGAGGAATACGTAGGTAGGAAAGAAAGAAGAAGAAAAACCACCATACCAATTAAATAAAGAAACAAATGTATGGTGGAGGAAGGTTCATCATACAACAATAAAAGGAAATTCACCACTAGGAAAAATGACAAAGAACAGTGGAAGAAAATGCAGGGGCCAGAAAAAGGGGGAGAAAAAGGAAGGAGGAGGAAGAAGAGGACATAATTGAAAGTATCAGTGAGATACACATATAAATATATTTATCACCAAGGCATACAAAAGAATTGTGAATTGGAAAAAAAGAGCTACAAAGTTCTGGTAAGGACAAATGACAAAGGAGTAGTATATCAAGACCACCAATATCTAAATGATGATAGACAAAATCTTATTTGGGAATATTAGATTAGTTAGCTCATGAAATAATGTCAAAAAATTAATTTATATGAAGAAAATAAACAAATTTACATATATTGCCCTTATGGAATCATTTAAAGGTCATCAAGAAATAGAAACCTATAGAAAGCTCAAAATTCAAATATTGTGGCAAATAACTCTTTCAAAATCTAGATAGGCAAGAACATGCTTAGGGATATAAACCAACTCAAGATCAACCCGAATTTATTACCACCTTAAAGGTTTAAAATACATTGGTTCAGAAGTTATGACTCCTATGAGTGATGGCTTAGACGAGAACTCTATCACCTCTAATGGCTCACACACTCGTTTCGGAGGTTAGACTCCAAATCAGATAGTTTCTCCATGTTCTAGGACTCCAGGGACATCAATTCATATTAGATAATATTGTGTGGCTAGGTGTTGCATCACAGTTTACTGACAAGCCTTTCATAACCATTTATGAGCAAAAAATATTCAGAAGATGGTGAATCCTTCGACCTGTACAAGTGACTTAAATGAGGATGCTTATGAATTTTAAGTTAGATGTAATGGGATACTACATAACCTTGATTAGTTGAGTCTCATGGAATTGACTATACAATGTTCTAGATGATTTCCTTATCAAGAACTAGAGATATTATAGTAATTGTAGGTCAGCTGAATCACCTCCACAATCATGTTTTTAGATAAGTTTGTTCCAAGCGATGAGAGGGAGCGCAAGAGGGTCGAGTTTGAGAGCTTACATCGAGATGGTATGTCAATAACAAAGTATAAGGTTAAATTTCATTCCTCATCTAGGTATACTTCTCACCGACACTTTTAGATATTCAGAAGGTTTGTGTAACATCTCGTAACTAGAATTAAATAGGAATAAACTATGAATCAAAGAATAATCAGTTTTGGAAATAAGTAAGGAAATAAGAAAAATTTCCAGTTTTCAAAAATGAGTTTTGGTCATTTTCAAATGACCATAATTTCCAGCTCAGGAGAATTTTGTGTTAGTTCTTTATATGGTTGGAAATCCCTTGAGAAGATCTTTCAAACTCTTTTGAGTTTGCACAAATCAAATTTTGTAGGAGGGAGAAATGCCTTTCGAAAGTTGGACTGAAGAAAGTCCAATTTGGGGTTTTAGTAAGGGCGAAGTTATCTTTTCACCCTAGTATTTCGTAATTCGTTCTAAGGTTCTATAAGGGGTAAAAACAAGTCCTAAATTAGTTTTACAAATTTAAGAATTCATAGGGTTTGGAAGAAAAGGACAAAAGAAGAGGAAGACCAAGAATAGTCCAAGAACGCCAAGATCATTATGTGAATTTCGTAGGGGTGATCCCTACTATGGTATGTGAGATCTTTCGTTGTTGGGTCCTTTCACCCAAACTCTAACATAATTGAATACAACAATTTAGAGTTATGTGAATGAAAACATTGAAGTTCTTGATAAAAAGTTGTGAAGTTCTTATTATTGAATTGTAGTTGATATATAGTAGTTTGATTAATGTTTCCTGACTGTTTTTGGGTTTAAACTATTGGGTAATGATTTATTTAGGGGTACTAAGTGTTTGGAGTGGTATCCATGGAAGTTTAGGAGATTTAGAGATGAAAAATCGAGAGAAAAAGTCGAGGTCCCGTTAGATAACCCTTGGGGTGCTGCGCCTGCCAGCGTCCCTCAAGGCAGGCTTTATTTGAAAGGACCTTGAGCGTCACGCCTCTCAGAATGCCCCAGACCAGGGTCCATCCGACAACCTTGGAGCCCTGCGCCTCTCAGAGCGCCACGACCCCCTGGAGACCTCGTTCTTTCCCTATCTCTTCGTACTAGTTCCTAAGTGTTGTATCTTTTATTCCTAGTTGATTCCAATACTCAAAAGGACATCTATACATCATGAAATCATCACTAAATATGAGATCATTATCCTTTAATCCATAAACAATTCAAGGTAAACTAAGACCAAAGTCAAAGAGGTTAAGAGTCATGTTTAAAAGTTAGGAAACAAGTCACAGTATAGTTTCAAAACTTTTCTAAAGTCTTTCACAAACATTTTCACTTTGTTTTAAAGACTTACAGTTCAAGACAAGAAAGAGCAAGGGTTGAGTTAATTTTTCACAGCTATAAGGGAACTAAGTATTCCTTAAAGGTTAGTAAATGTTTCAGATTAAAGTTAAGAGGGAACAAAGAGTTCCAAAAGATTTTTGAACTAAAAGGGGAACATTGATTCCATAAAGGAGCTTTTGAAAACCTAAAGGGTTCAGTAAATTATCTCAACCAAAAGGAAGGAAGTTTTATTAAAAGTATGAGCTAAAGTACATTATTGAGTAGTATTGAGCACCGATGTGTGTATGAAAGTTCATATTTACTCAAGTCTACATGTAAACCATGTAGCCATTATAAAAATTGACGGGGCATACTTTTTAGATGATCACGTAAGGAGATATAGTGGATCCACTAAGTTATGGAAAGGTATGGGATGATCCTTGGGAAACGTGAGGTAATACGTTGTATCATCACTTTGGCTCAAAGTGATAGTTGTCGATTAGAGAATCTCCCACAGAAACTATGTTACTTTTATATATAAGTAAAGTTGAGTTTATCATTATTATATCTTTAATGAACTAAGAGTTGCACTGTTTTGTCAGTTTTACATAAATATACATTGGATAAGTCATTATTGCTTTATATTGAGTTGTTATCTTATGCGTTGAGCAGAGACAAGGTAAGTTCATCTATACTCCATTTCAAGCTTTATAGTTGTTTTTAGCACTCCAAATTGCATACTCGTTCATTCCATGTACTGATGTCAGTTGGCCTGCATTGTTTTATCATGCAGACGTAGGTAACCAGGATCAACACGCAGCAATTTGTTGATCCAGATTGAGCTTCAGAGTCAGTGGTGAGCCTCCTTGCATTCCTGAGGACATCCATTTAATTTTCTTTGGAAGTTTAGTTTTAAGATGTTGTGGGGTCTGTCCCAATGTCCCTCTTCTGTAAGTTTTGAGGCTTCGTAGACTGTTAGTAGTTCGGTTTGGAGTTATTTTACTTGTTGCGACTCAAGTGCGATTTTGGCCAGATTAATATATGAAGTAAATGTTTTTAAATATGATTTATTCTTGTTTAATTTAGGTTTAGTCTTCCGCTGAGTTAAGTAAGGCAGGCCAAGGGTTCGCTTGGGGGCCAGAAATGGTGTTCGAGTGCCGGCGACGTCCAGGGTGTAGGGTCTGGGCATGACAGTTTTTTAATAGTATGATTATTTGATTGATATGAGAGTTTCTCAGGTTACTACTTTTGTTGTTCCATTTAAAAAAAGTTGTAAATGCTTCCAAAGAGTTGGAAATGATTTGATGTGAGGGATTTGAGCAGCATGAGGGAAAGAGGGCCCATCATTCAATTAATTTTATTTGGGTAGTGCTAGCTCCTCCTAAGAGTTGAGGTTACTCATGAAGAGGTTGTCACTCTTAGTGTAATAGATCTATTCATGTTGCGATACCAGATGATGAGGCTGATTTTATTAAGCATAGTTATACTTGTTCGATACATACTTCACATGGTTCATCTTCTAGACCTGTAGGTCGTAGAAGGCATTATGGTCATTCGAGTTCTTCTCATAAGCATACATCTTGTATTTACTACTGTACCATTATTTAGTATTTTTCTAAAGTCAAGTTTTCAATCAATGAACATAAATTAATTAATTTTGAGTACTTAATTTATTTGACCAATGGACATGAATTATTTACTTAGTTTTTTTCCATGTTGGTCAAATGTATATTTTCTATGCTAATTACTTTTACGGGCAAAATATTAGGAATAGAGTATTTATACATTAATTTTACAAATTAAGGAATATATATTTGAGGACTCCTTTATACCAATCATATTACATAAAAAATGGTGATCAATCAAACAAAATCATACATGAAGGTAAAAAAGTCTAAAGGAGAAGGAAATGTAATAAACAAAAAAATGGAACTTACTTAATAGAGCTAAATGATGTAATACATGAAAAAAGAACGTGACAAGTAAATATATTGGGAAAACACATAAATTCAGCCTTGAACAATTTTGCACTTTTACAAAAGAACTTGTAATGAAATATATTTGAAACTTTTCAAGTTGATAGAAATTCTAGAAGCACAGTTGTAATGGTGTGGGCTCTCCATCAAACAAAGTACATTTTGACAACCCCTATAAATAAATAAAACCACATCAGAAGAGCAAAAGAAAACAAAAAAAAAATTCTTTTTTCACTAATAATGAAAGAAGATGAATATTTGTGCCTCAGTTTCAACAATTTTGGACTTTCATTGGATATCGCAGCAAAGATCTCTGATGAATTTCAGGCAGAGAAGAAGGATAGCTTCAACGGAGGCAAGGATGATTTTGAATTCACTTTACTCTGAGAATCCGAATAAATCAATTGCAAAATTCCTCTATGATGGTTAGAGTAAATTCTAGGAACAAATTTTCCCTCTTTTCAATCGCGATCTATTGCTAAGCGATTCAGATTTAAAGGATGTTGATAAATAAATTTTGATTCCATTAAGGAAATTGTTTCTAGAAAAAAATGAATCCACGATGTCGTTGGAGGCAGAGGAAATGGAGACGATACCTCTCGGAAGTTACTGTATGTGGAAATCGAAGAAAAGTGAGGCATCGCCGAGAAAATGCAAAAAGAGTAAATCAACAAGATTTGTATCTAAGCAATGGCCGACGATCCGAGATCTATTACACCGGAGTAATAGTGAAGGGAAGGAAGAGGACAATTTTATATTTCTTAAACCAAAAAAGACAATAGAAGACGAATCAGAAAAAACAAAAAATTCCAGTGAGGTTGTGAAGATTGTTGGAAAATTGAAGCAGACAAACGTGAGCAAAGGAGAGAAGGAATTATCAACGGCGGTGGATTCTCAACAAGCACAGTACAATGTAGGAAATAAAGTAGGTGATTATAATTATAAAAAAATGTATTTATCTTATAGGAAAGAGCTAATAGGATTTTTCAGTATTTGTTTGAGTTGAAGCTATCGTCAATTCTAACATGCAAATGCAAATGCTTCCTAGCATATATTGTTATCGAGCTCTTTTGGGTTCTATAAATCTCAATGATTTTGAATGAACTCACTTGTGAAAATGTCATTCATTAACTTGAGGTCATAATTAATGTTCTCGATTACCCAGTAAAATGGATGTCAATAATCTGTTGAATTACCCAGGTGAAAATGATACATGATCAGAGATTTAGAGCTTAAAAGAAATTATGAATACCAGAAAAAAATAATGTTAATAATGAAGTTGAAGATGAACGAATACCTTTGAAACCATTTATGTGTAACAAAACACTTATCGCATCTAGAACTCTTTACAATTTTATGGTGCAGTTTTAAAAGACAACAATGAAAATTTTGAATGCAATAAGAAAATGTAGAGATGAATTTCAACAAGTTTGAGAGTTCAACAAAAAAAAATATACAATAAAATCATTCTCTCAAATATATTTGCACTTTTAAATGATTATTAATTTATAACATTAATGGGATCATATATTTAATTAAAGATTTTCTGAGAACATATTATCTTATTATTCTATCTAAATACGTGACTTTTTTCTTCAGCTCAAATTGAAATCGGAGAAAATATTATCTTAAAAACATTACTAATTTATTTTGTCTTAACTTGGTGAATGTTTACAGTACATCAACATTTTGATACTTTATTTATTACAAACTTACTTGGAAATAGAGCAACGAATGAAACATGATCTAAAATAGACTTAGAGTTGTTTAAATGAAATGACCCTTATTTATGGCTAACATTCATTCTTGACTCACTTAAATTAGGGAAAATTTATAAAATTATAATTTTTGTTTTTTCATAAAACCCTCTCCAGGTTTTTTTTACTTATACTAATATTTTAAGATATATTACTTTATCGTGTATATTGATATGAAAAAATTATAATTTTTTTTGTCTTATATAGCTTTTGATTGTTTAATTTTTATTATAAAATATTTTAAAGGGAGAGCATAAGGGTTGAGTTAGAGAGTTTTCAGCAAGATGATATGTTAGTTGCAGAGTATGAAGTTATATTTAATGCCTCGACTAGGCATACTTTGATGATACTTCCCATTGAGACTGAGATTGTGAGAAGGTTTGTTAAGAATTTGATTATTTTGATTCATGTAGGAGTTTCTCAAATTACCGCTTCGTGTGTTCTATTTCGGAAAGTCATACATGTTTTCAAAGAGTTGGAGATGATTCAACGTGTTGGATTTGAGCAGCATGACAACAAGAGGGACCATCATTTAGGTTATTTAGGTAGTTCTCCTTCTAAGAGTTGAGATAACTCAAGGAGAGGTAATCACTCTTAGTCTAACCAACTCATGTTGTGATACCAGTGTCCGAGACTGATTATATTGGGCATAGCTCTTCTAGTTTATTACATACTTCACTTGGTTCATCTTCTAGCTAGACATATAGGTTGTGGAGGGCATTCTGATCATTGAGGTTTCTTTCATCAGCCTACATCTCATATTTACCGTAGTATCCTTATTTAGTATTTTCTTAAAGTCAATTTTCAATCAATGAACATAAATAAATTTATTTGGATTAATTAATTTGAACAACAGACATAAATCATTTACTTAGTTTTTCTATGTTGGTCAAATATACATTTCTAGGCTAATAACTTTTAAGGATAAAATAAGAATAAAATCATTTGCATTGATTTTGTGAAATGACAAGCATTAACGAACATCTATTAAACAAGGAAAAATGCACAAGTAACCATCCAGACTATGACCGAAATCCAGAGACACACCTCAACTATTCTAAGGTCCTATTACCCCTCTGAACTTATTTTTTTTTAAAACTTGGTGCACCGTTTTGGCTTATTTGGCATCTAAATATCTCTCACACGCCTCAATTGCGTAGAGTCAAGGAGTGTGCCACGAAAGACAAACGGTGTGTAAAATTACAAAAAATAAATTTAGGGGGTAATAGGACTTTAGTTTAGTTAAGGTGTGTCTTTGCGATTTTGGTCATAGCCTATGGGGTAGTTGTGAAATTTTCCATTTAATAAAAGATATATTTAAAACAGAACGAATGGAGTATTCTCTTAAAATTCTTTCTATCATATATTTCATACCTAAACTACCAAGAGAGTGAATAACACTCTAAAATCATCAATTTTAAGTTTGAGAAACACACCCTAGTGGTGTGTGAAATGCACTTTCTCTTTTCTTTGAAAAAAACTTGAAATATGACATTTACATTGCTAAAATATTCCACCTTAACAAAAATTTTATAATAATCTATTAATATTAATTAAAAATTAAAGTATTACTATCCATAAAAAAGTTTTTTTTTTTAAAAAAGCCACCCATTATTCATTACCGTAAGAACTATCGCTAAGCCCACTTGTCTTTGCTTGCGTACTTCTAAACCAAATCAGACCGAATAAAAGTAGACAAAGACTTTTTATTACATTATCCAGAATGCGTATCGCCAAGGCACTCATCCCCCCCCTCCCCAAATAAAAAATATTGATATTATTTTATTTTTTAAAAAAATAAAAAATCTATCCCATCCGATTTAACCCTCCGCTCCTAAATTTTATTTTATTTTTACATTTTCTTCATTTTGTGTAAGATATGCACGTACATATAATTTTAGTAAAATATTTCTACTAGTTTACCAATTATAACATAAATAGGTAAGAAATTAAAAAATGTCTTGCGGTGGCAACTAATTTTTTTTAGTTTGTCTATATCTAACACAAAATCAGAAAAATATTGAAAGGGGAGGGTTAGGTGGGGTGGGTTGAATTATTTTTTAACAAATAAAATAATATCTAAATTAGTATTTAAAGGGGGGAAATGTGGGGGGGGGGGGGAGATGAGGTAAAAAAACAATTGAATTCCTTTATCAAAAAAAATTAAAAACACATTAAATTTTTTAAAAATGAATGTTCGGGAGGGGGGGGGGGTGAGAGCAAGGGTAGGAAAAATACTTTATATTTTATTTTATAAAATAAATACTATTTTTTTGGATAATAATAGTTTAATTTTTAATAATACTAATAAGTTTTTTAATTTTTGTCAATGTTGAATATGTTGTCCATGTGGGAGTGTGAAGTGACAATTTTTTTTTTAAAAAAGAGAGAGTGTATTACACACACCATGATGAGTGTGGTATAAAAGAGAGAAGTGTGTTTCTCAAACTAAAAATTGATAGTTTAGGTATGAAATTCACCCTCTCAATGTAATGATCAGATTCTGTCGTTATAGAAAGGCCAATGGTGATAAATTTTGGCACCGAAAACTTTTTGGTAAAATCTAAAAAATTTCAAACTAGTCCAGATTTTGACGAAATCGGCGCACTTAAAGTCTAGAGAAATCTTGTGGAAATCAGGTGTGTTGTTTATAATTTTGTATTTAATGAATGGATAGGCAACGCTTAAGGGATCCGTATTATTTTACGAAATTGAATTTGGGTAAGTAGATCTCCTGGAATCGACCTTAGCGTGAAAGGAATATTTTGAGTATTGTTAGTTGAGGGCGTGTTGTGAAGGGGTTTTTTTGAAACTGTTGAAGGAACTCTTTGTTTTGTTTATGCGCTTTGGCGTTGGGTTTTACTTCTCTGGCGGAGCCGCTACAACAGGATTTGAGCGCTTTGACGTGCTTGATGGGACCAAAAGTCGTTAATAGCTCACTGGTTTGAGAATGTTGCTCAGGTGGGCGTTCTGGTTACTTTGGCGCTGTTGCTCTGGAGGGATGGATTCCTTTGTGGTAGGCCAGATGCGATTGAATGTAGTTAGTAAACCCCTAAACTACCTTATTTGTCACTTTTCAACTTTTAGAGATAAGGAACGGACCCTAGGTGATTCTCAATCGTTTTTCACAATTTTAAGGCTAAACGTAAGATTTTCATTCCCTAAATTCATTTTTCGATCCGTAGGACGCAATAGGATGGGTTAATATTGATGGGGAAGGGTTTGATCTCAGAATTCATGGTGGAAACAATCCTAATTGGATCATGAAATGATCTAGAGTTTGTTAGAAATCCGAGTATTTAGTGATTATCTATTCACTCCCGTATTATATTGATTTTTTCTAGACCACTAACAAGAAAAATGTATTCGGAAAGAGAATAATCAAGTTTCTTAGGGTTTCAAGATTGTTTCGAGGTAAGAGATGGTTGTGATTCTATGATTGTGTGATATATATTTGTTCTTGCTTCATTATGATTTATGTATGTATGCGAATATTGAATGATTGATCACACTAATTGTAAATGAGTATGAACAAACTATTATATGCCATGAATCACTTCTTGATTGTATAATTATTGAGAATATACTTGTGAATGTGATTGTGGTGTGTTGATGGATCAGATTTACACGTCCCAGTATAACTAACTGGGACCGATTGCCACGTCCCGATACAAAATTGGGATAGGATATCCACGTTTAGACAAGCTAACTTGGATCGGGTACCACATTCTACTATACTAACAGTTTGGGTTTGGGTTCATGAGAGGGTCAACTACTTGTGATAAAATGTATACCGTTAAGCATGTGTTAATCAATATTGTTATATTCGATAAATTGCATGGCTATAATGTTGTGATGACTTTCTTAGGTTATACTAGTAGGATAGTCGTGTGATCCTGCCAGTACAAGGTGGTTGTGTATTGATTCTACACTTTGATCTAATTTTAGTTGAGTACAGGGCATCTTCCGGCGGCTACTGGCAGACCTCGCTAGAAGATCTGAGATCATTTTCAAATCCAATGGTGAGCTAATATCTTTCAAGCTGCTTTGGATTTTCTTTGAGTCTCTCTCCACATTTTGGTTCTTAATAATAGTCCATTAGTCAGGATTATGACCTTTCTTAGTTAGACATTATTTCACTACTAAAATGTTTTGGTACATTGACTTTAAAATTCCATGTTATTTCTTCCGCGTTGTTAGTTAGTTCTTCAAAATATTGCTTGACGATTATGATAACTTCATTAATTTAGTTATTTAACCTACTTCTGTAGTTTAAATGCTTTAGTTTTGATTTAGTTTGGTTCTCCCATCAGAGGGTTTAGTATGGGTGCCACTCATGAAAATTTGGATCGTGACAAAGTTAATATCAGAGTCTAGGTTCATTGATTTCGATTTACCAAAATGAGTCTATTAGAGTCTCACAGAGCGGTGCGTGGACACCATTAGTTTTCTTCGAGAGGCTATAAGACTTAAAGAAATTTATCTATTTTTATTGTTTCTTTTACTATTATAACCTTTGTCCAATTGGTGTCCAGGTGGTACAAATTGGTATTTAACCTCCTTCAGTCATTGTCTGCAGATTGTTGATAAAAGATTTAAGGATGCTCTTCCCGCTACGTCTGTTAATGCTCCAGCTGAAGTATTTGTAGCCAGAGGTCATGATAGAGGAAGGGGTAGAGGAAGAGATAAAGTTAAAGGTCGTGAAAGAGCAGCCCCTATTAGGAATGGATCTCCTTTTAAGAATTCTCCCATGAATGAGAAGGCTCATGCCAATCATGAGGAGATACAAGAGAATGTATATATTGAGGATGTAGAGGACTTTGAGGACATTGGTTAAGGGGAAGAAGTATCAGCCAAAAATACCGGAGTTATTTTTTTGGATCCAGTGTTAGAGAAGCAGATCATGCTATTCCTAAGGGTTTGGCTGGTTGAGGTATGTACCTTTCTGGGCAAGTCACTAAGGTTCCCGCTAATCCTGCTATTGCTAACATTGATCCCATCTGAAAGAAATGATGCTTTCTTTGGCCCCTTGTTGAGTTCTTTTATGACTGGTAATGAGAATGAGATGTTGACAAAGTTTTTTAATTTACATCCTCTTCTGTGTCTTGGTTCCGAGAGTGAGGATGCTTATAAATTTATCCTTGATTGCTATGAGAGACTTTGTAAGTTGGGAATTTTTCAACAGCATGGGATTGAACTCGTGTCATTTAAACTTCAAAGTGAGCATTAAAAGTGGTGGAGAACTTATATGGATGTAGAATTTTGACTTTACCTCCACTAACTTGGAATAAGTTCCATGCTGTATTCTTAGAAAAATATGTACTCGCACATTAAGAGATCGAATAAAGATGAGTTCATGGCATGCATTATAGCAAGGTGGTGTGTTTGTGGCTGCTTACAAGGTCAAGTTCCATGCCTCATCTAGATATGTTACCCACTTTGTGACTTTTGAGTAGGAGAGATCCTATTATTTATTATGGGGATGAATTCTGAGTTGGAAGTGTTATGTGTTAACATGACTTCTGCAGGAAAAAGCTTCAATAAGTTAACTGACTTTATGAAGAAAGTGGAGGGGCTAAGGCGAGACGGTCAGGATAAGTCATTGGCTAAGAAAGCCATGAATTCTTGAATTTTCAAAGCTCCTATTCGAGAGGATTTGGTAGACCAGCACTTGCAGCCCGGCCTATTCAGTTTATTATCTCGGCCCCTATAGGTAATTACTCTGGAACTCCACCTCAGAATTTGATTCATGATAGATAGAGAGTCACATCTACAGCGGCAAACAAACCATTTTTTTTATTATAGTTTCTATAATTATAGGGAACTACGACTTATGAGGAGAGATTGTCCCCACCCGTGCTTGTTGGATTCCGTGTAGCAGCAGCCTAAGCGTATGAATGGTCATAATGGTTGAAGTCTCCACAAGGTGGGGGAGGAGGTAATCAGCTATGTTGTTAGGGTCGTTAAAATTGTAATGCAAGCATAAGTAATGTGCAAACAGGCAGGGAAGTGGATTCTCAAGATGATAGGGCTCAATGTTATGCATTCCCGGACAGGAATAAGGCAAAGGCGTCTATTGTGGTGAACATATGTACTACTCTTATATGTGACCGTATGGTTGATGTGTTATTCGATCCGAGCTCTATTTATTCGTATGTGTCTTTAAGATTTGCATGGAATTTTGAAATGATGTGTGATGTATTTGATTTGTAACATCTTGCACCTTATTGTATCCAATAATATTCTAAGAGACTAAAAATAATCATTTTTTAAAAGAATAGGGAAAATCTAGAAAATTTCTTAAGTTAAGAAAGTGAGTTTTCAAACGGCCATAACTTCTAGCTCAGGATGAGTTAGAGTAAGTTCTTTATATGGTTGGAAACCCCTTTGATAGATATTTCCAACGCTGCAGATTTGCACATGTTTGATATCGTATGAGGGAGATATGCCTATCAAAGTTGGGTTGGACGGTTGAGGAAGGTCCCGATTTGGATTTTAGTAAGGATAAAATTGCCATTTCACCCAACTATTTATTGATTTCTTTTAAGGGGTTTTAGGAGTAAAAAAATCCTTAAGCTAGTTTTAGAAAATTAATTCACGCTTATGGCTTGGGAGAAAAGAGAAGAGAAGGAGAAAAGGAGAGAAAGATCAAGAATACATCCAGAATGCTAAGGTTTCACAAGTGGAATTAGTTGGGGTTGGTACCTATTGAGGTATGTGATATCCTTATGTGTTGGGTTTGTTCATCCACACACCAATTTGTTTAATTCAATAAGTTTTGAGAAAATTGAATGATGAACGTTGAAGTTCTTGAAGAATAATGGTTAAGTTGTAGTATGCTTTTAGTGATTGTATTCGTGTTTTCGGGCTGTTTTTTGAGTCTAATATATTGTCTAATAATGTTATTAGTGATCCTAAATTATTGGGGTAATACCATGGTAGTTTAGGGGGTTTAGAGATGGAAAATGGAGAAGAAAAGTCGAAACGTGCTTCTGTACGGTCTTTGGGCGCCGTGCCTCCCTTAGTTCCACAAAACAGTCTTCCTGTAGGGACTTGGGGTGGCACACCAGCAAGAGTGCCCCAACTTGGCCTCAGATTTTTGGGGCCTGGCGCCCCACGCCTCTCAGAGTGCCAAGGATGCCAGTTCACCCCACTTATTCCCTATCTTTTCACACTAGTTCTTAAGGGATGTACACACATTTCCTAGTTGATTCAAACACTCTAAGGTTGTATAAACATCATAAAACGATCCCTAAAAATGAAATTCTGAACCTTGAATCCATAATCTACTTGAAGGAAATTTAAGATCAAAGTCTAAAAAGTTAAGAGTTAAGTCTAAAGATTAAGAAGTAAGTCAAAGTAAAGTTTCTTAAAGTTTCCAAGAGTCTTATTTAAATGTTTTAAATTCGTTTTAAGGCTCATGTTTTGAGTTAAAGAAAGAGTAAAAGTTGAAGTTTTTCCTTTCAAGAAGTATGAGGGAACTAAGTATTCCCCAAAGAGTTGATTTGGATCATATGTTTGAAATCAAGCAAAGAGTAAAGAGTTGAGTTCACTTCTCAAAATATACAAGGGAATTGTTCCCTACAAAGTTTATAAATGTTTTTTTATTTGAGTTAAGAGGAAATTAACATTTCCCAAAAGAGTTCTGAATAAGAAAAAGGAACATTGATTCCAAGAAAACTTTTCAAACTAAGTGTTGAGCAATTATCTCAACCCAAACCAAGGATATTTTTCTAAAAGCACGAGCTATTTGAGCACGATAAGAGTTTATATTAACTCATGTACTCATGTAAACCATAAGACGTCACGAGTCTTAACTAGTCATACTTTTTAGATGATCACATAAGTTAAGCTAGTGGATCCACAAAGTTAAGTAAGGTCCTATACCAATGGCAATGTATAGGATGGTACTTGGCAGCATGAGGTAAAACATTGTATCATCACTTAGGCTCACAATGATGAATTTTGGTTAGAGAATCTGCCACATAATTTATATTTCTTAAAATGAATAAATTTAAGTTCGTTATTTGTTTATTTTAATGAACTAGTTTAGTTGCTTTACAATTTTATTTATATTTATATAGAATGTGTTTTACTGCCTTATATATATAATTGAGTTGAGTATCAATGAGTTTAGTAGAGCCAAGGTAATTGTTTCTCCTTACTCCTTTGAAGCTTAATTTATGTTAGCATTTCAACTCGCATACTCGTATATTCAATGTACTGATGCCAGTTGGCCTACATTGCCTTATTGATCTAGTTTGAGCACTCAGAGTGAGTGGTGAGCCTCCTTGCATTTTTGAGGATCCTTGTTTTTTCTTTCAAGTCTTTTGATTTATAAAATGTTGTGGGGTTTGTCCCGACATTCATTATAGTATGTTTAGAGGTTAATAGATAGATAGTAAGTTAGTTCAGCTGAGTCTCTTTTATTTCAAATATTTTATTTTGAGACTAAAGTGCCATTTTGGCCATGACATTACTTTTTAATTTATTTATAGGAATGTTCTTGTTTTATTATTCAGTAAATCTTCCTCTGATTTTAATAAGTCAGGCCAAGGGTTCGCTCAAGCCCAAAAATAGTCATTGCGTGCCGGCCACGTCCAGGGTGTAAGCTCGGGACCTGACAAACTTGTTATCAGAGCACAGAATTCAAGAGTCCTAGGGAGTCTATGAAGTCGTGTGTGTTGAGTCTTAGTTATCAGTGTGAAGTGCGCCACATCTATGATTAGGAGACTGATACGCTCAAACTTACTTCTCAAATAAGAAGTAAAGAGGTCGTGTCAAGTAAATAACCCAACTAATGAGGTTGAGATCGTTCTTACGAGGAAAATACTTTACCCTTAACTTCAATCTATTATTACTATTGTTCAGTCAATTACTTCCTTGGAAAGCAAAAATGATAAAATGGGGGTTTTCTATTTCTAAATAAATAAAAATAACTAGCGAAATTAAAGGAGACAACTAACAACTTCGAATATTGGAGTTTAATCAATTAATCAAAGTAACTAGGTCTTACATGTTCCCACAGGTTCATAACTTGATAATTCCAACTATAACAATTCTTTCCTATTATCTTGCATGCAAAGTTATAAGTTATGTATTTCTAAATCCTTGGTCTAGCATCTAGAAAATTTCACTCCGCACCTTGGTCCGGCTACGTGTGTTGCTATACTAACCCTTATCTTTACCTCATATTAAGCATCATATTCGATATTTAACTAAGTTATTACCTCGTACCAATCAATACTAGCCTATTAGATAGTATACACTAAATCTATGTTGATAATTCTTTTCCTATTATCTACCTCCTTGGTCCGGCAAGTAGCATTAAGGCGAGTTCTAATATTGGTCATCCATTAAAAAGAATTCTAAGAGAAAGAATTATCAATACATGCAAGACACTATTCTAGAATTGTTATTTTAGTTAGGTTTCACCTCATTATTTGCCTATGGTTCCCACAATCCTAGTTATGCAGTTTAGTTACCCATAGTCATAATCATAATATTCAAATATATGGTATAAGAATTAATGTACTTACTTCAATGAGAAAGAGTAAAATCCGAAAGTTCCTTGATTAATCAACAAAAATCACCAACAATCAATTACAAGAATATCAAAATTATCAAGAATCTCACAAAAGGTCTAAAAAATAATCAAGAGTCTAACAATGATCAAGATTCTAACAATGATCAAGGGTCTAACCTCAAAAACGTTGTTTTTATAACTATTTATAACAAATAAAAACCTAATTAAATAAGGACTCTATTAGCTGGATATTTGTCAAAACGCGGCAGGGTTGATGGACCTTGCGACGGATCGTCGTGGTCACGACGGACCGTAATGGACTCCGTCGTCCCATACTTGTGCAATTTCTTCAGCGGCTCTCTCCATTACCCTCGACATAACATATGACGGATTGTCACAGGAACAACGGTCCATCGAGGGTCTCCGTTACAAAACACTTAAACTCTTGGAATTTGGGTAGTGGGACTACTTCTCTGAGCTTCATGACGAACCAGCATAACGGACCGTCAAGGATACGACGGTCCGTCACGCACTCCGTAACCCCACACTTGGTCAGACTTCCCCATCTTCCTTCAGCAGCTGCACTACGATGCCACCTACGGACCGTCATGGGCACGACGAACCGTCACAAGCTCCGTATGTGGTACTTTTTTGTATTTCTTGCTCAAAAATCTCTGTATTCCTCTTTTAGACAGATTTCCTGCAAATAAAGAGAAACTTACATAAAAATTAGCACAGAAAGGCTTTTGGACACATTTAACTTAAGTAAAAAGTATTAATAATATCGTGAAACCACGGTATATCAACACCCTCAACTTAAATTCATTTTTTTTCCTCAAGAGACGCACTATGACTCTATACAAAAAATTTGTACAATAGTATCCATGTTTTATCTTTCGCAATCATTTGGCTATCAATCCCGATCAATCTCATCATATTTATGCATACTATCACTATTAGGCTTGAATTATGTGGAATCAGACAATGAGACAGACTCACCATGCACTAACACCTATCCTCTTCAATTTCTCACCGAGGTGCTAATATTTTCGGTATTGCAACTAGTGTCCTTACTTCAAAACAAAATCCTCATTTTTCACACAATGATTCCCGTTTGAGTATAAGGATTACTTTTCAACACTCACTCTCAGAACAAATTCACACTCATTCATACATATTGCCATAAGCTTGCCCTTATTTTCACTGCTCTAAGATCGCTATACAACTCTTAGGATCACGATAGGACTTTCTTAGCTTGTAACATAGGCTCAGGGTCAGGTAGGGTATATTTACGTATACTTTAGTGACTTTTTGCCCTACTTGACATATCGGCTAAACATACCATTTTCTATAATTTTATTTTGCTAGATTCTTATATTCTTTCACCTTGCTATTTTCCCATTTTTTCTTCATTTGTGTAAGTGACTCTCTTCTTTTCTTGCTTGTATTTCTTGTATATTTTTTTTCTTTACTTTTCTTTCAACTAATTCTTGAGTCACTTTACTTTTGTTCTTTTTCTCTCTTTGTTCTTTCAACCCCACTTTCCATAGCATTCCTCATAATAGCCACCCTCAACTCATGGCTTTGCCATTAGTCAAAGTACACAATACCCAAAGTTGGGTCAGAGCCATATAAAGGGTTGTTTACTGCATTAGCCACCCTCAACTTATGCTTTTGGCATAAGCTGAGGTGCACATGTCCAAGGAGGGACCAGGGCCAACACATTATTCTTAGAAAAGATTAGTTAGGGTGAAAAAGAAACGTCTAGTTTAAGCTCAAATCATTTAGATCAAAGAAGGATAAATTTCATTTGATTTTCTTTTATTTAGGCTAAACAATGGGCTATATTAAATAATGGGCTACGATCCTTTCCTAATTGTCTATTACAAGTTACTTTTAGTAGGACTAACCAGACAAGTTCTAGCTCAGTACAAATAGTGGACTATACAAATCTTCCTCACACTCACTTGACATCTCATTACTCTACCAGATTATCAGACACCTAGTTCGAATTTTAGACTTAGGGTCACACAGTGGTGTACCTCTATGTCATGCTTAGAGCCACACATTTATCAATTACTATGCCTAGTCATGCATCATTTTCCATTTTATCAGGATGTCATTTTAGCCATCATGCTTCAGAATCAAACTATGTATACAACATATAGACATGTCGGTTCAACAGAAAAAGTAATCAGTCTCTTGGGGAAAAAGAACACAGGCATGAAAACCCCAAAAGAGAATAGTGAATTGGGCTTGTCAGACTTCACCCTAGCACTCACTTTCCGTTTACCCCACCCTCAACAAAAAGACAAGAAATTTTCCCCAATGCATAAAAAATTGAAATACTAGAGTGGTAGGTGAAGCAAACCTGGGGCGCAAAGCACCGACGATCAGCAAGTTGGTGGGTCCGGTTCCCCGAAACCTACTACCTCTGTAATCTGGACACCCGCATTGGTGTCCTCCGCATCAACAACACTATCAGAAGTGCCTCCCGGTATCTCCAATGTTCTGGAGCTAGACGCCCCAGCAGCTAACTCTCCTGCTCTCATCTGACGCGCCTACTCCTCAGTAAGCGAGGCTCTTCTCGCAGCCTCCATCTCACAACGCTCCTTCTTCCGCGCTCGAGCTTCATCCTCTTTTCGACCCCTACGCCACTTGGCATGCTCTCGAGGGGGAGGTGGTGGAATCTCTGAAGTGGCGAATAGGGCTGCCATCACTGTGTCTTCAGCAGGCTTTGCAGAAGGGGCCTCAGACTCAAGTACCCTAGCCTCTAAGATCATATCAATATTTGCGCGAAGACTGTCGACCGCAGCCTGAAGGGTCGACACATCAATCGGAGGGGATGGATGGGCTAGCACCCGCAACTCAAAAGCGTCCAAGCGCAGATGAACCTCAACGATCTTCCACTCTGTGTGCTGGACAATTCTCCGCTCCAAGCGCTCTTCTGCCTCGACAATAGACCTCTGCATCCAAGGATGGATATCATGCAGAAGTGTAGCCATTTGCGCCTCTAATTTCTGGACCCTAGCAAGCGGGACAAGAGTGGGTAAAGGGGCTGAGCGAGAGGAGCTCGGGGCAGTGCTACTACCAGTGATAGACTCGACCGGGGTAGTGTCAGTGGAAGCAGCCTGCATAGCCGTGCGGCCCTGTGCTACTGTATCAGCCAGATTGTCACCAAGTGGAGGCAACTCTGGACGGGGCTTTCTGCGTGCAGAAAACTCATTGGCCTCATCCCTGATGAGGCCGATATCAACAGTGCCCGTAGGGGTCTTGAGATGATCAACATGCCATATAGGCACACCTGCAGACCTGTATAGAGAAAATATCATGCATGGGAAAGGGTAAGTAGTTGTGACCTTAAAAGCCCTCTCGTGCATGACCACGTGTAGAAGCCACGCAAAATCCACCTCGAACCCGTCTATCATCGACGCCATCAGTACTGCTCGATGCCATGTGACGGTATTATCAGCGGCTTTGGGGGAAAGGCAGTGGCAGACAATCAACCACAAAAACTTCACCGTGAAAATTAGGTTGGCCTTCTTGATGGCCCCCTTCGGCTCGATCACCCAGTCGGCACCCTCTCCATCAACGGACAAGTGCAGGGCCATCCACCTCTTGGTGGTCTCTCTTAGCGTTGGCTCACGCAGGAATTGGCCATCTTTAACAATCTGCCATCGGTAGTCAAACTCGGCAGTGAGAGGGGTCCAATTAGCATCAACATTCTCACCTCATAGAAACCGGCGGATGGCAGGCAGGGAGATATCAACCTGAACTCCATGTACTTGGACCTGCTCTAGTGGGGACTGTTTGGCGGGGGCAGCCCGCCTATCAACCTCTGATCGGAGAGTCGCTACGTAGGAGACGTAGAACACTCGGACCAGATCTTCACTATAACATCCCAATAGACGCGCTGTCCACTCCAGTCGATGTCTGGTGAAGAGATAATGGATCTCTGGCATTGTCAGGAGACTTCGCGTAAGGACCCGCTGCTCCAATGTAAGTGTCCGTGTCATGAATCCTTTGTCATTCAAGAACGTTGCATCGGAATAGACTTGATACTTCCCGTCGACACACCACCTGTTGGGCTGGTAGATCACCGGGGTGAGAGCACGAGTCGGTGAATCGGGTGCGGATTCCGAACTATCAGTCTCATCAGACGAGGCAGACTCTGCAGCGGTGGCTGGGTGCGGGAACCTCAGCAGATCCGAAGGCGTCCTCCGACCACGAAACTCCTAAGGACCCACAAGGTGTGCCTGTCAGTGTGCGCTCCTCATCAGACTGGGAGGCAGTGATTACGCTGGACGCCACCTTTTTGGGTATGGCTCTGGCATCACGTGCAGCTCGGGATGGGGTAGAAGTGCCCGGGGGCACGTACTCGGGGTCACACTCATCATCAGAGCCAATGACCATGCGGGCAAACGGGGCGACAGACTTTGATCTCTTGCGTGCGTAGACTCGATCTTGTTTTGGTGCCATAATAGATAGTACCTGTAAAGAATCAATATTAGTACTAGAAGAAGCAAACAAGACAAGCAAAACCACACAAAATAAATAAAAGAATTAAGATGTAATGAAATTTCTATAGTAACAGTGAAACACGACGGACTAGGTGACGACTCATCGTGAGTATGACGGACCGTCATGGGGTCCATCGTGTCTTACTTAGACTTTGTTTGTATGGAGAACACTGAAGGAGAGTCTCTGACAAGTATGACGGTATATGCAGGACAGACCGTCGTTGGTGTCCGTCAGAGGACACTTGAAAAATATGGAGATCCTTAGGAGAGGGGTCTATGACCATCATAACAGTCATGCAGAACGGATCGTCGAAGGTATGACGGTCCGTCATAGTTGTCCGTAAGAGGACACTTAGAAAAAGTATGGAAACCCTTAAGAGAGGGGTCTCTTACCATCATAACGGTTATGAAGGACGGACCGTCGTGGGTATGACCGTCCGTCCTAGTTGTCTGTTTGAGGACACTTACAAAAATAGAGAGGGACCGTAATAAACAGGGTCTCTGACAACCACAACGGTTGTGCAGGACGGACCGTCGTCGGAATGACGGTCTGTCACATGTGTCCGTTGAAGGACACTTAGAAAATTGGACAGTGGGGTGTTAGGGCTGTTGGAACGGAACCAATGACGGTCCGTCGTGGGAACGACGGTCCGTCATTGGGGTCTCATTCTATAACTCAGTGACAGAACTGGGGATGCCCCATTCATGACCTATGAACCAAATCGAATTGGTACCTACATTTGTCTTACCCAAATACCTAGTAAACTAGCAATGCTAAAGCACCTATTTCTAGAGTTTTAACACGGAAATTTCGGGGATTTGCAACCTAGGTCAGACATAATTTTATTAAAGAATGAACATATCAAGAAGAGCTAGGCTAATACTAATTGATAAACAAAAATGCAATACAAATGAGTAGAAATTTTAGACACATACGTGAGAATTTGAGAAAAACAAGAGAGAAATGTACTTGGTGATCAAGTAGAGACCCACAACAGCAGCTCTGACTAGTAGATGATGAATGTTAGGAATTTTGAGAATTTGGGGAAAATGATCGGGTGTAAGAGGGAGGGATTATGATTTTTGGAAGTTGAAAAGGGAGGTAAATGGGAGAAAAAAAAAGAAGGAATGGGGTGAAATGAAGGGGTGGGTTTTTTAAATGTTGAATATTTTTTAAAAAACCTAGCCGGGTCGGGTCGGGTACGCTTCATTAATGACGCGACGATTCTTCGACGAAGGTCCGTCTTAGTTGTGATGGTACATCGTTGGTTCCGTCGCGTGTGCCCTACTTTGAAACTAACAGAACGACGTAATTGGCATGACGGATTCATGCGACGGTCCGTCATAGGCACAAAGGTCCGTCGATGTATCCGTCAGTGACTGCTGCAAAGTGATTTTCTGCAGAATTTCCTGGTGATGTGCCTGCAAATTTAAAATCCATTAGTATAAAATGCTACCATTACTAAAAAAAGAAAAAAAGCTATAAGTATTGGGTTGCCTCTCAACAATCGCCTGATTTAACGTCGTGGCACGACTGAGGACACTTGATTACTCAGCCTTCATCAAGATGGTATGCCTATATCACTTCATTCACTAATGCAGTATGCCCAAAATAGAGTTTTATTCGTTCTCTATTCACCTTAAACCGCACTACCTCCTAGGTTTTTTACTTTACTGCTCCATGAGGGAATACTTGGGTAATCAAGTAAGGGCCAGTCCATTTGGACTTGAGCTTGCCCGATAGCCAAGGCAACCTAGAACTGTCTAAAAGAACTAAATCCCCAACTATAAACTCTTGTTTTTCACTTTTTTGTTCATTCTCCTTCTTCATCTTTTCTTTGTAGGAATGGCAGATACCGATCGGAACTCACCACTCTGCCTCATGGACCTACAAATGTTGAAGGTCGCTTCTTCATTGTTCAACCTAAATTTCATCTGCCCTTTTTCCATATAAACTAAGGCTCTACCTGTAGCAAGGAATGGACTCCCAAGAATAATAGCCACTTCAAAATCGACTTCACAATCAAGAATAACAAAATCCGCCAAAAATGTGAACGACTCCACTTTGATTAGCATATCGTGGAGTATCCCTATAGGCCTTTTCACTGTTCGATCAGCCATCAGTAGCCGTATCGCAGTGGGTTTTGGGTCACCCTAACCCATATTCTTATAAATCGAGAGGGGCATGAGATTTATGCTTTCCCCCAGATCACATAATGCTTTCACAAAATGTAATGACCCTACTATACAAGGAATAGTTAACGCACCTGGATTTTCATTCTTTTGTACGAGAGATCTTGTAGCAATAGCACTACAATACTGCATTCTATCATCATCCTCGAAAGTGACCGATCTGTTCTTTGTAACCAGATCTTTCATAAACTTGGCATAACCGGGCATTTGTTCTAGGGCTTCTACCAAAGGGACATTGATAGAATGCTGCTTCAGCATTGTTATAGAACGCCGATATTTACCATCCTCAGTCTTTTTCACTAATCTCTGAGGGAAGGGTGGTGGTGGTCTAGGCATGAATAACCTTCATAGGGATTTCTGCATCTTTTCCAGTGCTCTCTTCTGCTGCACCACTACCCTTTACCACCTTATCATCTTCCTTTCTCACCTTTTCCTCATTAGACTGAATAGGTGGGTCAATGGTTTGCTTACCACCCCGAGTAGTGATTGCCATACAGTGTGCATCATTTTTCAGATTTTGGACTGTGTTGCTAGGAAGAGTGTCTGGTTGCCGTGTGTTCAAAGTCGCAGATAATTGGGCCATTTGCAACTTGATCTGCTTAATCGATATTGCATATGTATAGACTTTTTGCCCAATACCTGCTAAATCACACCTTAACTTATTAATGTGCTCATCACTAGCATCGAACCTCCTCATCATTTTGTGCAACATATCCTTAACTCGCGCCATACTATCTCTACCATCCCTAGCAGTAACTTCACGATTTTGAGGAGGGACATAGGGCCCATTCCTATCATTTATGTTATGTAGTTACCCCTGTTGAATTTATTGTCGCGGTTGCAGTTTCCAACTCGGACATAATTACCCTCACAGTTATAGATACCATAGATCCGACCTTGGTTCGCTTCACCTTGGCGCCAATTATCCTGATTTGAGCCTAGGGCACTCGGTTGGAAACCCACCGTCTGCTCATTTACTGCATAGGAATACTCCACATAATAAAAATCATAATTTGGTGGTGGTGGTTTACAGAAGTAGTTAACTGAATTTTTCTTTTCTGCACCCCCAGTGATATGTTTTAGTACCAACCCAAGCTCAGTTCTGATCTAAGCCATTTCTTCACGAATCTCATCTGTGGATGGGTTGTGAGTGGATTGCACTGCGAAGGTATTTCACCCGGTATCTGACTTCCTAGTACTCCAAGCTTTATTATTCCAGGAGATTTTCTCTATTTTTTCAGCAATATCAGCATAAGGACACTCCCCATAAGATCCACCTAATATAGTGTCCAACACCGCTTTATTATTATCAGCCTGTCCCCAATAGAAGTATTCTTTTAGTGAATCATCATCTATACGGTGATTTAGGATACTTCTCAAGAACGAGGTGAATCTATACCATAAACTACTAACAGACTCTCCTGGTAGTGCCACAAAGTTGTTCACTCTGTCTTTGTGGTTTAGTTTCTTGGAGACCGGATAGTAGCGTGCTAAGAAAACATCCCTTAGTTGGTTCCAAGTGAAAATTGAGTTGTAAGGGAGCTTAGTGAACCATATAGAAACCTCTCCCGTCAGTGAGAGAGGAAACACTCTAAGCCCTATTACATCCAAGTCCAAGTCAGGCCTCCCTACACAGCTTTTACACACCGCCCTTACCTTAGCTATATGGGTATGTGGATCCTTAGAAGGTAGCCCTTAAAACAAACCTCTGACAATGAGCATATGCATCAGGCTACTATTTACCATAAAGGTGTGGCCTAGTGGTAGAGGAGGTAAGACAAGTGGCCCACCGGAGTCAGCTATGTTGTCATAGCCTCTGTAGTATGCTTGGGGCCGTGGAGCGAGATTTTGTCCCCTTTGTTGGTTTTCACTCGGAGCATCGGGTAACAACTCATGAACATCAAATGGAGCTGGGATGTTCTTGTTTGGATCATCATCATTAATTCCCAAGTTTCGATTCATGTTGCGTAGTATATGCTCTAATTCGTGATGGTAGGGAAACAAGGGTTCTCTTTCTCTCCGTGTATTTGGCATACAAGGAGGGTGGTTCTGCACGAATCAAAAACAATAAAACAAAGTAAAATCAATAAAATATCAACTAAACTATAGTAATAAGTTTAAGTTAATCTAAAAGTACTTTCCCCGGCAACGACGCCAAAATTTGTTACGCTCAAACTTACTTCTCAAATAAGAAGTAAATCGGTCGTGTCAAGTGAGTAACCCAACTAATGAGGTTGAGATCGTTCCCACGAGGAAAATAGTTTAGACTTAACTTCAATCTATTATTACTATTGTTCAGTCAATTACTTCCTTGGAAAGCAAAAATGATGAAAGGGGGGTTTTCTATTTCTAAATAAATGAAAATAACTAGCGAAATTAAAAGAGACAACTAACAGCTTCAAATGTTGGAGTTTAATAAATTAATCAAAGTAACTAGGGTTTACATGTTCCCCACAAGTTCATAACTTGATAATTCTAACTATAACGATTCTTTCCTAGTATCTTGCATGCAAAGTGATAAGTTATGTATTTCTAATTCCATGGTCCGGCATCTAGAAAATTTCACTTCGCACCTTGGTCCGGCTACGTGTGTTGTTATACCAACCCTTATCTTTACCTCATATTAAGCATCGTATTCGATATTTGACTAAGTTATTACCTCTTACCAATAAATACTAGCCTATTAGATTGTATACACTAAATCTATGTTGATAATTCCTTTCCTATTATCTATCTCCTTGGTCCGGCAAGTAGCATTAAGGCAAGTTCTTACGTTGGTCATCCGTTAAAAAGACTTCTAAGCGAAAGAATTATCAATACATGCAAGACAGTATTCTAGAATTGTTATTTTAGTTAGGTTTTACCTCATTATTTGCTTATGGTTCCGACAACCCTAGTTATGGAGTTTAGTTACCCATAGTCATAATCACAATATTCAAATATATGGTATAAGAATTCATGTACTTACTTCAATGAGAATGAGTAAAATGCAAAAGTTTGCTTGATTAATCAAATAAAATCACCAACAATCAATTACAAGAATCTCAAAATAATCAAGAGTCTCACAAAAGGTCTAAAAAATAATCAATAGTCTAATAATGATCAAGAGTCTAGGGCCCGTTTGGCCATAAATTTTCCAAATAATATGTGGGAAAAAATTAGCAAATAATGTTTGTCCATACAATTTCCCAATATTTGGCAAATATTTTTGGCAAATATCCCAAAATTCCAAATACTATTTTTTTCTAGTATTTGGGCCAAATCTCATTATTTGGGA
This sequence comes from Solanum peruvianum, assembly GCA_027705065.1. NCBI lineage: Eukaryota > Viridiplantae > Streptophyta > Magnoliopsida > Solanales > Solanaceae > Solanum > Solanum peruvianum. The sequence continues at coordinate 29,040,762 of JAKWJD010001766.1, forward strand.
TATTTTGAAAATTAAAATTTTACCCCAATCTTTTATCTTTTACACAAACACCCTCTCTAGTAGTTGCTTGCGTTGTATTACATAATTTTTTACGTGAATACCAAATGGTGATGAAATATTTAGTGAATATTAAATAATGATATGATTGTTGATGAAAATTATTAGAAATTGGCTCTAAGTAACAAAGTCATTTGCTTTGTCTACTTCACGATGTATGGAATAATTCTTGTTGCACTCACTCCAAATTACCACATTGCTTTAGTGTCATGAACACTATTTGTTATTGTTGTCACAAACATCCTATTGACTTGTAATACAATCTTTTAGTTAATTTTGATAGTTTTTAAAACTTGTGTGTATAAGTCATATTTTTCTAAAAAGGTGAAATATATTTCCCAAATTCTATGGCCAAACACATGGTGAAATTTCACCCAAATTTTGATTCAAATAATATTTGCCAATAATATTTGGAAATCTATGGCCAAACACTAGCTAAGAATGATCAAGGGTCTAACCTCAAAAACGAGGTTTTTCGAACTATTTATAAAAAATAAAAACCTACTTGAATAAGGACTCTATTAGATGGAAATCTGTCAAAATGCGGCTGGTTCGACGGACCTCGCGACAGATAGTTGTGGTCACGACGGATTGTGATGGAATCCATCATCCCATACTTGTGCAATTTCTTCTGCAGCTCTCTCCATTACCCTCGATGGCAAATATGACGGATCGTCACAGGCACAACGGTCCGTCGAGGGTCTCTGTTCCAAAACACTTAAACTCTTGGAATTTGGGTACTGGGACTACTTCTCTGAACTTCATGACGAACCAGCATGACGGACCGTCATGGATACGACGGTCCATCACGCACTCCATAACCCCACACTTGGTCAGACTTCCCCATCTTCCTTCAGCAGCTGCACTACGATGCCACCTACGCACCATCACGGGCACGACGAACTGTCACAAGCTCCGTAGGTGGTACTTTTCTGTATTTCTCGCTCAAATATCTCTGCATTCCTCTTTTAGACAGATTTCCTGCAAATAAAGAGAAACTTACATTAAAATTAGCACAAAAAGGCTTTTGGACACACTAAACTTAAGGAAAAAGTATTAATTATACCGTGAAACCACGGTATATCAGAGACAACAACCTTTAGGAACGGCTCACTTCTTTCGTTTTCCTTTTTGATGCGTTAGAGTTTATCTCAAAAAAATTTCTCTATAATTTATGCTTGCATGTGTTTCAGTTAATCATGCCTATACAAAGAGCAATAAGAGGTCGTCTACCTAGAATAGTACCTAATGAACAGAACATGCAACCTCAAAGCGAAGTCACCACAGTTGCGTGAGGCTATTCGGATGCTCAGCCAAGCAATGACTAAACAACTAGGTCAACAAAAGAAAGCACGACAAGAAGGGGCTGATTCAAAGATTGAGGATGAATCCCCCAAGAGGTTCAAGTTCAAGCACTACGGAGGATCCGAGAAACTTTGTGGAAGATCTGAAAAAAATATTTGAGATGATGCATGTGGTTGATACTAAAAGGGTTGAGCTAGCTGCATATCAACTGAAGAATGTGGCTAGGACTTGGTTTGATAAGTGGAAAGAGGGTATAGATGAGGATGCATCACGTACGAGTAGGGTTTGTTAAGGAGAGGTTTTATTGAGGCGTTTCTTTCCTCGAGAATTGAATGAGGCCAAGGTACGTGAGTTCCTTACCCTTAAAAACAGTTCACTAAGTATGTATGAGTATAGGTTGAAATTCACCCAATTGTCTTGCTATGCTCCTTAGATGGTTAAGGAAATGAGGAGCAAAATGATATTGTTTGTTGCTGGCTTCGGTAGTGCTTCAAGCAAAGAGTGTTGGACTACAATGCTTATTCGAGACATGGAAATTTTGAGATTAATGGTCTATGTACAGTACGTAGAGTAGGTAAATCTAAGGGACCGAGAAGAATACCAAAACAAGAAATCCAAGACTAGGAATGACACTGGGAAGTAGAAAAGTTGTTTGAATCGACCACAGTTTAAAAAAAAAGGCCTACCCCATTATGTGCTACTGGTCCCACACCTAGGAACATAGGTGAGTATAATGGCCGGAATTCACAGTACAACAATGCTAGACATGAAGAATCACAAGATAGCATGGCATAAAGAAGTATTTAGGCTCCTTCATGTGGTAGGTTGGTAGGAACATCCCGGGTAAATGTCGTGATGGCTAAACATGTTTCTTTAAGTTTGCCCAAGAGGGTCAATTCATGAAAGAGGGCCCTAAGAAAAGTCAAGGTAGTTGAAATCTGAGTAACAGAGCTCATTCTTCATTAGTTGCTCCACCAGACAGGGCTGCACCTAGAGGATCCAATTTTGGTATGGGTGGAGGGCTAAACGGCCTCTATGCAATCACTCACCGCCAAGAGCAAGAAAACTCACAAAATGTTTTCACGGGTATGATCAAAATTTTTACTTTTGATGTTTATGATTTTGTAGACCCTGGAGCAAGTTTATCTTTTGTAACTCCTTATGTTGCAAACTAGTTTGACATACCCCCGAGAAATCTACCCATGTTGGAGATTCTATACTAGCGGAAACAGTCTATCGTGATTGTCCTATTTTTATCTATCACAAGAACACCATGGTCGATCTAGTAGAGTTAAACATGGTAAATTTTTATTTCATTCTAGGTATGGATTGGCTTTATTCCTGTTACGCATCAATAGATTGTAGAAATCAAGTTATCAAGTTTCAAATTCCTAATGATCTAGTCATAGAGTGGAGTAGTAGTTCATGAGAGCGTAAGGGTCGTTTTATCTCTTACCTTAAGGGGAGAAGATTAGTTTCAAAGGGGTGTATTTTTCACCTACTTCGAGTTAATGACTCAAGTGTTGACCTTTCAGTCAGTTCCTACAGTAAAGGAGTTTGTAGAAGTTTATCCTAACGGTCTACCAGGAATCCCTCCTGAGAGAGATAGACATTGGAATGCATATTATTCCAGATACTCGTCCTATCTCTATTCTGCCATATATAATGGAACCAACAAAGTTAAAAGAGTTGAAAGAGCAGCTGAAAGATCTGTGAGATAGAGATCTTATTTGACCAAGTTTCTCAACTTGAGGCGCTCCGGTCTTATTTGTGAGAAAGAAGGATGGTTCCCTTAGGATGTGCATAGACTACCACCAATTGAATAAGGTGACCATCAAGATTAAGTATCCTCTTCCATGGATAGAAGGTCTTTCGACTAGCTTCAAGGTGCTTCTTGCTTCTCAAAAATTTATCTCAAATAAAGCTACCATCAGTTGAAAGTTAGAGAATCTGACATTCAAAAAATAGCTTTTAAGACAAGGTATGAACATTATTACTTTTTAGTTGTGTCCTTGGTTTGACAAATGCACCAGCCACATTCATATATCTTATGAATAGAGTCTTCAAACCTTATTTAGATCTTTTTGTCATCGTCTTCATTGATGACATACTAATTTATTCAATGAATGAAGAAGATCATGCTAGTCACCTCAGGATTGTTCTTCAGACTTTGAAAGATATGAATTTATATGCCAAGTTCTTCAAGTCTGAGTTTTGGCTTAAGTTTGTGGCATTCTTGTGTCATATCGTTTCCGATAATGGGATTAGATTTTATACTCAAAACATATAAGTAGTTCAAAGTTTGCCTACATCCACATCTCCTACATATATAAGGAGTTTCTTGGGTTTGGCTAGCTATTATAAGAGATTTGTTGAAAGGTTTTTCATCTATCAGGTCTCCTTTGACAAATCTAACATAGAAGACAAACTAGTTTCAATGGTCTGAAGCTTATGAGAAAAGCCTCCAGGAGCTGAAAAAGAGATTGACTAATGGTCCTGTTTTGACCCTACCAGAGGGTACTCAAGGTTTTGTGGTGTACTGTGATGCATCAAGAGTTTGATTGGGTTGTGTGTTAATGCTAAAAAGCAAGGTAATATATTATGCCTCCAGACAGTTGAAAGTTCATGAGAAGAACTAACCAACCCATGACTTAGAGTTGGTTATTGTGGTTTTCTCCTTGAAGATATGGCGTCACTATTTGTACGACGTTCATGTGGATATATTCATTGGCCACAAGATCCTACAATATGTGTGGTTACAACTATTCAAGGATTACTACATTAGTATTTCTTACCACCCATGTAAGGTTAATGAGGTCGTTGATGCCTTAAGCAGGTTATCCACGGGGAGTACTACCTATGTTGAGAAACAAAAGAGCGAATTAGCTAAAGATGTGCACAAACTTGCACGCCTGGGAGTCAGACTTATGGATTCCACAAAGGAGGGATAGTGGTGACTAATAGGGTTGAATATCACTAGTGTCAGAGGTGAAAGAAAATCAAGATCAAGACCCCATTTTGCTTGATTTGAAGGAGAATGTTCATAAGCAAAGAGTATTGGCTTTTGAACAAGGGGGAGATGGTGTGCTAAAGTATCAAGTTACATTTTGTGTACCTAGGGTGGATGGACTCCAAGAGAAGATCATGGAGGAGGCTCATAGATTTAGATATTCCATTTATCCAAGATCCACCAAGATTATTGCGACTTGAGAGAAGTATATTGGTGGGAGGGTATGAAGAAGGACATTGTTGCGTTTGTTTCCAAGTGCCTGAATTACCAGCAAGTGAAAGTAGAACACCAAAGGTCTAGAGGTTTGGCTCAGAATATAGAACTTCCAGAATGAAAGTGGGAGTTTATTAATATAGACTTCATAAGAGGCTTTGCAAGGTCTTGCACACAACATGATTTTATTTGGATAATTGTCTGTAAAATGGAAAAATCAACACACTTTTGCCGGTAAAGACTACCCATTCGGTCAAGGATTATGCTATGTTTTACATTCAATAAGTGGTAAGACTTTATGGAGTTTTGGTGTCCATTATTTCATATAGAGGTGCACAATTTACTGCTCAATTCTTGAAGTCTTTCCAGAAAGGTCTGGGTTCGAAGGTGAACTTTAGCACTAATTTCATCCTTCGAAGGATGGACTAGCGGAGTGTACTATCAAAACCTTAGAAGATATGTTGAGGGCTTGTGTGATTGATTTCAAGGGAAACTGGATGATCACCTACCTCTCACTGAGTTTAGTTACAACAATAGCTACGATTTTAGCATGGAAATGACTCCAAACAAAGCTCTTTATGGGAGAATTTTCAGATCTTCTATTGGGTGGTTCAAAGTTGGTTAAGCAAAATTGATAGGAACAGATCTAAATCACCATGTAATGGATAAGGTGAATTCTATTCAAAAGAGGTTGAAAGTGGCATAGAGTTGTCAAAAGTCTTACATATATGTGAGGAGGAGACCGTTGAAAGTTTAAATGGATGATTGGGTATTTCTGAAGTTCCGCCAATGAATGAAGGGTGTTATGAGCTTTGATAAGAAAGGAAAACTTAGTCCCTGGTATATTGGACCTTATAGGAAATCCAAAAGGGTTGGTGACGTAGCTTATAAGTTGGAGATACCACCAGAATTAGCAGCGGTTCATCTGTTATTTCGTGTATCCATGTTGAAGAAGTGCATGGGTGATCCCTCATTGATAATACAAATTGAAAATGTTGGGATTAAGGATAACTTATCATATGCGGAGATTCCGATTTTGATTTTTGATCTTTAGGTTTGCAAATTGAGAACAAAGGAGGTTGCATTAGTCAAGATCCTTTGGAGGAACCAATTTGTTGAAGAAGCGACTTAGGAAGCTGAAGAGGATATTATACCCACAAATCTTTGAATCCGGATAAAGTACATATCAAGGTACTAATCCTCTTCTTAGTACTTTATAAATTATGAGCGGCCATGTTGTTACTTTGTTTTATTAATTGAGTGTTAAACTTGATGTTACTATTCTTATCATAGTGAAAGAGATCTCATTCAAGGAAGAATGTTTCAAAGTGGGAGAAATTGCAACATCTCACACCTCATAATAGCAAATAATAAACTAAGAAACTAAAAATAATCACTTTTTGAAAGAATAGGAAAAATCTGGAAAAACATTCCTAAGTTAAGAAAGTGAGTGTTTGTTCATTTTCAAATGGTCATAACTCCTAGCTCAGGATGAGTTAGAGTCAGTTCTTTATATAGTTGGAAATATCTTGGAGAGATCTTTCCAACGCTGCGTAGTTTTCAAAATTTTCGTATAGTATGAGGTAGACATGCCTATCAGAAGTTGGATTGTTGGGTTGAGGAAGGTCCCGATCCGGATTTTAGTTAGGGTAACCTTGTCATTCACCAACTATTTCCTAATTTATTTTATGGGTTTATTAGGATTAAAAATAAGCCTTAAGTAATTTTTAAGAAAACCAATTCACGCTTAGGGCTTAGGAGAAAACAGAAGAGCATGAGAAAAAGAGAGAAAGATCAAGAATCCATCAAGAACACTAACGTTTCACGAGTGGAATTCGTCGGTAGTGATCCCTATTGAGGTATGTGAGATATTTCTATGTTGGTATAGTTCACCTACTCAAAATTTTTTGTAATTCAATAAGTTTTATGTAAATTTAATTTTGAACGTTGAAGTTCTTGAAGAAAAATAGTTGAGAGTTCTTGATGGTTGAGTTGTAGTATGCTTTAATGATTCAATTAGTGTTTCCGGGCTGTTTTTCGAGTCTAATAATTGTGTAATGAGGTTAGTGATCCTAAGTGATTGGGGAAAGATCCATGGAAGTTAAGGGGGTTTAGAGATGAAAAACGGAGAAGAAATGGCTAAACGTTGTCCGAAGGGCCTTTGGGTGCCGCACCCCCCATAGACCCAAAGGGCGTCTTTGTCCGTAGGGACTTAGGGTAGTGCACAAGCGAGAGTGCCTCAACTTTGCCTCTAATGTTTGGGGACTTGCACCCTATGCCTCCCAGAGCGGCAAGGACGCCAGTTCACCCCACTTAGTTTCTATCTTTCCGTATTAGTTCCTAAGTGATGTACACAAGTTTATTATTTAATTATAACACTCTAAGGTCATTCTGAACATCATGAAATCATCCCTAAACATGAAATCATTAATCTTGAATCTATAATATAATTCAAGGAAACTTAATATCAAAATCTCAGAAGATAAGAGTTATATCTAAAGGTTAAGAAGTAAGTCAAAGTAATGTTTCTTAAAGTTTCCAAGAGTCTTATTTAATTGTTTTAACTTGATCTTAAGGATGAATATTCAAGTTGAATATAGATTAAAACTTGAAGTCTTTCCTTCCAAGAAGTATAAGGTAACTAAGTATTCTCTAAAGGGATGATTAAGAACAAAAGATTCAAATGAAGCAAAGAGCAAAGAGTTGACTTCATTTCTCAAAAGATATATAGGAACTAATTATTCCCTATAAAGTTTATATATTCTCTTACATTTATGTTAAGAGGAAACTAAGATTTCCAAAAGAGTTTTGAAATCGAAAATGGAACATTGATTCCAAGAGAGCTTTAAACCGAAGTGTTGAGAAGTTATCTCAACCCAAAGAAAGGAAGTCATTTTTAAAAGCATGAGCTAAGATATATTTTGGGAGTATTATTGAGCACTGATATGAGGATAAGAGTTCATATTAACTCAAGTCCCCACGTAAACCATGTCACATCATGGTTTTAACGGGTCATGTACTGTTTAGATGATCACATAAGTTAAGTTTGTGGATGCACTAAATTACGTAAGGTTCTATACTGATGGCAAGGTATAGGATGATCCTTGGGAGCTAGAGGTAAAATTTTGTATTATCACTTAGGCTCACAGTGATGGTTGTTGGTTAGAGAATCTCCAAAGAAGTTATACTACTTCAAATAAGTACAGTTATGTTCGTTATTGTTTTATTTTAATGAACTAACATTGTTTCAGTTTTGTTAAAGTTCTATTTATAATTATATCACATTTAATTTACTGTGTTATATATATTGAGTTGAGCAGATCCTAGGTAAGTTTTTCTCCTTACTCCTTTCAAGATTAAGTTATGTTAGCATTCCAACTCGCATACTCGTATGTTCAATGTACAGATGCCAGTTGGCCTACATCGTGTTATGATTAGACGCAAGTAACCAAGATCAGCATCTAGCGCCTCGTTGATCTAGTTTGAGCACTCAGAGTCAGTTATTTCAAAAATGTTGTGGGGTTTTTCCCTTCATTCATTATAATATGTTTATAGGCTTCATAAAGAGATAGTCAGTTAGTTCAGCTAAGTGTCTTTTATTTAAAATATTTTATTTTGAGACTAAAGTTCCATTTTGTCCATGACATTAATATTTAAGTTATTAATGGGAATGTTCTTGTTTTATTTTTGAGTACGTCTTCCTCCAATTTTAATAAGCCAGGCCAAGGGTTCTCTCAATCCCAAAAATTATTATTGGGTGCTGGCCATGTCTAGGGTGTAACCTCGGGGCCTGAAAAACATGGAATCAAGGCACAAAGTTCAAGAGTACTAGGGAGTCTATAAAGTCGTGTATGTTGAGTCTTAGTCAGGTGTGAAGCACGCCACATCTATGATTAGGAGACTATAACCTTTAGGAACGTCTCACTTCTTTCATTTTCCTTTTTTGTGCGTTAGAGTTCATCTATAAAACGTTTCTCTCTAATTTGTGCTTGCGCGTGTTTCAGATGATCATGCCTACACGTAGAGCAATAAGAAGTCGTCTACCCAGAAGGAAAGTTGAGGAACCAGAAGTACTTAATGAACAGAAGGTGTAACCTCAAAGAGAAGTCACTAATGCGGAGTTGCGTGAAGCTATTCGGATGCTTGGCCAAGCGGTGACTAAACAACAAGTGCAAAAAAAGAAATGTTCGATAATATGGGTCTGACTTTGAGGATTGTGATATTCTTCAGGATGGATCCCCAAGATGTTCGATTTAGGCACTACTGAGTATGCAGGAAACATTGCGGAAGAGTTGAATCAGGTGTCCATGAATCAGGTGTACATTCCAACTCGCATACTCGTATGTTCAATGTACAGATGCCAGTTGGCCTACATCGTGTTATGATTAGACGCAAGTAACCAAGATCAGCATCTAGCGCCTCGTTGATCTAGTTTGAGCACTCAGAGTCAGTTATTTAAAAAATGTTGTGGGGTTTTTCCCTTCATTCATTATAATATGTTTATAGGCTTCATAAAGAGATAGTCAGTTAGTTCAGCTAAGTGTCTTTTATTTCAAATATTTTATTTTGAGACTAAAGTTCCATTTTGTCCATGACATTAATATTTAAGTTATTAATGGGAATGTTCTTGTTTTATTTTTGAGTACGTCTTCCTCCAATTTTAATAAGCCAGGCCAAGGGTTCTCTCAATCCCAAAAATTATTATTGGGTGCTGGCCATGTCTAGGGTGTAACCTCAGGGCCTGAAAAACATGGAATCAAGGCACAGAGTTCAAGAGTACTAGGGAGTCTATAAAGTCGTGTATGTTGAGTCTTAGTCAGGTATGAAGCACGCCACATCTATGATTAGGAGACTATAACCTTTAGGAACGTCTCACTTCTTTCATTTTCCTTTTTTGTGCGTTAGAGTTCATCTATAAAACGTTTCTCTCTAATTTGTGCTTGCGCGTGTTTCAGATGATCATGCCTACACGTAGAGCAATAAGAAGTCGTCTACCCAGAAGGAAAGTTGAGGAACCAGAAGTACTTAATGAACAGAAGGTGTAACCTCAAAGAGAAGTCACTAATGCGGAGTTGCGTGAAGCTATTCGGATGCTTGGCCAAGCGGTGACTAAACAACAAGTGCAAAAAAAGAAATGTTCGATAAGATGGGTCTGACTTTGAGGATTCTGATATTCTTCAGGATGGATCCCCAAGATGTTCGATTTAGGCACTACTGAGTATGCAGGAAACATTGCGGAAGAGTTGAATCAGGTGTTTGAGGTGATGCATGTGGTTGATACTGAAAGGGTTGAGCTAGATGCATATCAGCTGAAGAATGTGGCTATAAATTGGTTTGATTAGTGGAAGGAGGGCAGAGACAATGATGCACCACGTACGAGTTTTGTTTGTTACAAAGAGGTTTTCTTGGGGCATTTCTTTCCTCAAGAACTAAATGAGGCCAAGGTACGTGAGTTCCTTTTCCTTAAAAAGAATTCACTAAGTTTGCATGAGTATGGGTTGAAATTCACCGAATTGTCTTGCTATGCTCCTTAGATGGTTAAGGATATGAGGAGCAGAATGAGCTTGTTTGTTGCTAGCTTGGATCCTTCTTCAATCAAAGAGGGTTGGACAGTAATGCCTATTGGTGATGTGGAAATCGCGAGATCAATGGTCTATGTACAGTAGGTATAGGAGGTTAATCTGAGGGACCGGAAGAATATTAAAACAACAAAGACAAGACAGGTAATGACTCTGGGCAGTAGAAAAGTTATTTGAAAATCGACCACATTTTCAAAAACAATAGGGTCCTACCCCATCATCTGCTAGTGCTCTCGAACCTAGGAATAGAGGTGAGTATAATGGCTAGAATTCACAGAACATCAATTCTAGACCAAGGATCCTTGTTATTTCATTCAAGTCTTTTCATTTGTATAATGGTTTGGGGTTTCTTCCAACATTCAACATACTATGATTTGAGGCTTCATAGACATATAGTCAGTTAGTTTATATGAGTCTCTTTTATTTCATATATTTTTTTTGAAAGTAAAGTAGCATTCCTCCCAAGATATTTATTTAGGTTATTTATGGGAATGTTCTTGTTTTATTATTGAGTTAGTCTTTCAATGAGTTAAATAATCCAGAAAAAAGGTTTGCTCAAAGCCATAAATGGTCATTTGGTTCCGGCCACATCTATGGTGTAGGCTAGGGCCGTGATATCACTCATTCATCTTTCTATCCCTGTTGGAGATTCTATCATAATCACCCATATCTATCGTGTTTTTCGTATTTTATTTATGGGTTATTAGACTTACAATGATTTTACGATTTTGGATATGACTGACTTTGATATAATCTTAGGCATGACTTGGTTTCCCCCTATTATGTTGTAATAAATTGTAATGCTAACTTTGTGACTCTAGAAATTCCGAGAAGGGAAAAATAGAATGGGAAAGTTAGTACAAGCCTAAGCATGCTAGGATCATATCCTCCATAAAGGCTAGGAAACTTATAGTGTAGGATTGATTGGATTACTTGGCTCATGTTAAGTATCATTGAGTCTATTTTTATGGTGTCTGAATTTCGAGAAGTTTTCCCGATTGATATTCTTGGTATGCCTCCGTATAGAGATATAGACTTTTGTATTGATTTGGAGCCTGATACTCGTCCCATCTCCATTCCTCAATGTAGTATGGCTCCGATAGAATTAAAAGAGGTTAAGGCTCAAATCCAAGAGATTATTGACAAGGAATTTATTAAACCTAGTGTTTCTTCGAGGATGCCTCAGTTTTTTTTGTTAAGAAGAAGGATGGTAGTATGAGAATTTGTATAGATTACCGGGAATCGAATAAAGTGACCATTTGATATAAGTATCCATTACCTCAGATAAATGATCTGTTTAATTAATTGAAAGGTGCATCCGTCTTTTCAAAAATTGATTTTAGGTCTAGATGACATCTATTCAAGATTAGACAAGAAAACATACCAAAAATGACATTGAGGACTCATTATGGACATTATAAGTTCCTCATTATGTAGTATGGGTTAACTAATGCACTGAAAACCTTTATGAGTTTGATGAATGGGGTGTTTAAACATTTTCTTTATTCATTCATTATCGTATTCATTGATGACATCCTAATTTATTCGAGAAGTAAGGAAGAGCATGCCGATCATCTTCCTAATATTCTAGGTGTTCTTGGAAAACAAATGGCGTATGGTAAATTTTATAAGTGTGAATTTTGGCTGAATTTGGTAGCATTTTTAGGCCATGTGGTTTCGAATGAATGGGTAATGGTATATCTTATAAATATTAAGGCTATTAAAAATTGGGTTCGACCAAGTTCTGTGACCAAAATTAGGAGTTTTCTGGGGCTTGCTAGTTATTTTCATCGTTTTGTGAAGAACTTTAGTTCCATTGCTACACACTTATCCAATTTGACTTAAAAGGAGGTATAATTTGAGTGGACTAAAAAGTGTGAGGGATCTATAGAAATCTCAAGAATCATTGGACAACCACACCTTTTTTAGTATTACCATTCGAAGGTAAAAATTTTTGTAGTTCATTGTGATGCTTCTCATTTTGGTTTTAGGGCGGTGTGGATGAAAGGTAAGAATGTTATAGACTATGGATTGCGTCAATTGAAGGTCCATGAGAATAATTACCCAACACATGATTTGAAGTTGGCAGCGGTAATATTTGCTCTTAAGATTTACTGATATTATCTTTATGGTGTCATTAAGTGTTCTAATATCTCCTAAAATAGTATGTGTTGTTGCACTATCTATAAGACATATATCATCATGCTTGATTTTGAATCTAAATAATGAATGAAAATTTTTCATATTCTTCATAAAAATAAAAATACATTATAAAAATGTGAAAACACAACAACATTAGCAATGACGTAGCGGAAATATAGAGTGATCGACATACATCCAGCCATTATTAGCGATATAGTCAGAGTCTAGAATTCCTCTATTCTTCAAAGAACTTCTAATCACTCAAAATCTCACTCTTAGATGGTATTTTTCATAAGTAATGTGCTTAGGGACCTTTGATCCAAATGACATATTTATAACCGTGCTTCCATCAAGAACAGTTAAGAGGCTATGGGAAGTTACCAACTACTAGAGTAGTGGGATAATGTACCCATGTAATACAGACCATATAAGTATGAACAAAAATGCTTACATTCTCCCACTTGGCCTGTATATTTTAATCTCATTAATGAAATCTGATACATGAATCATGGTGATAGTTTCTCGTGTAGTGAGTAGTATCTTCCATGTATCACAATGCACTATATGTCTAAACTATAACCCATATAATTAATGAATATACACAATACTTATTAAAGGTCCATACTTTAGTGACATTTATTAAAATAAAACTGAATGTGCACACTGTTAATGAGAAATATCATATAAAATAGAGTTTGTAAACATTCATTCTTACAATGAAATTTTACGTAGTGGGACTAAGTCCCATTGTGACTAAATGGTACTTAAATTATTGTGGAGGCATGCCTTTAGTTAGAGAATCGTCTAACATTACTTCAGTATTAACGTGTTCAATGACCAGTTTCTTGTCTTTAACACGATCTTTTATGGCTAGATATTTGATGTCGATATGCTTGCTTCGACTACCACTTTTATTATTATTAGCCATAAAGACAGCAACTGAATTGTCACAATATAACCTTAATGACTTAGATATATAGTTGACAATTCTAAGTCCAGAAATAAAACTCTTTAACGATACACCATGTGATATAGCCTCTAAACAAGAAACGAACTCAGCCTCCATAGTGGAAGTAGTAACTAGAGTGTGTTTGGCACTTCTCCAACAAATAGCTCCACCGGCTAACACAAATATGTATCCTGAAGTAGATTTTCCGTGAATCAACACAGCCATCAATGTCTAAATCAGAGTAGCCAATGACTTCCAAGTCATATGATTGTTTGTACATAAGCATGTAGTCTTTTGTTCCTTGAAGACATATTAAGACTTTTTTTGCACCTCTCCAGTGGTCAAGACCTGGATTACTCTGATATCATCCTAACATTGTAAATGATATATTAGGTATTGTACAAACTTGAGAATACATCAAGCTTCTGATAGCAGAAGCATAAGGAATGTCATTCATTTATTCCCTCTCAAGATGGTTCTTCGGGCACTGAATCAGGTTGAACTTGTCGCCCTTCACGATAGGATCTACACTTGGTGAACAATCTTTCATTGAGAACCTCTCTAAAATTTTATCGATATAGTCTTCTTGAGATAAACCTAAGGTACCTTGAAATCTATCTCGATGAATCTTAATACCAATAACATAAGATGCCTCACCCATGTCTTTCATATCAAAAATTTTAGAGAGAAATTGTTTCACCTCATGTATCATTTTGTTATCGTTGGATTCAAGTAAGATATCATCCACATATAGAACTAAGAAATTTATTTTAATCCCAATGATCTTATGGTATATATATTGATCCATAATGTTTTCAACTAAGTCAATGAAGAGATTAAAATTATGAAATTTCAAACACCACTGACGGGAAGCTTATTTTAGTCCATATATGGATTTCTTTAACTTGCATACCAAGTCTCACCATTACTAGAGGAGAATCATTTAGGTTATTTCATATAAACATCTTCCTCTAACTCACCATCGAGAAATGTGGTTTTCACATCCATCTGTTGAAATTCTAAGTCAAAGTGTGCTACTAATATCAATATTATGCGTAACGAATCCTTTTTAGACATAGGAGAAAATGTCTCTATGTAATAAATTCCTTCATTTTGAGTAAATTCTTTAGCAACGAGTCTTGCTTTATATCTTTCTATGTTGCCTGATGGGTCCTTTTTAGTCTTAAAAACCCATTTACATCCAATGATTGTAACACCCCTAGGCAAATCGACAAGATCCCAAACCTCGTTACTTTTCATAGAATTCATCTCTTCTTTCATGGAATTGTACCACAATTTAGACTTTTTAGAATTCATGGCTTGTGAAAAAGACTCAGGATCATTTTCAACTCCAATGTCAGATTCTTGCAAATATACAACAAAGTCAATAAGAAATGCTGATTTTGTTTCTCTAGTAGATTGTGGATTATGTTGTTCAACTGGTTGTTCAATAATTTCAGGAATGACATGAACAAATTGATATATATGCATGTTTTCCGCAGCTTGTGGAATCTCATTGATTTGTTGCTCAACACCGAATTGAACTTGAGGGGTATTATGTAAAACAATGAATTTTGACTTGAAGTGAAAGTTTGATCTCTTATAGAAATTGTATTCAAAAATTTATCACTCCCCTCTAATTAAGTCATTTTCAAGAAAATTTGCATTTGTTGATTCCACAAGCTTAGTACTGTTATATATGGACATTAGAATTTATATGCTTTAGACCTTTCGGCATATCCTATGAAATATCCACTAATGGTCCTAGGATCCAGTTTCTTTTCTAGTGGGTTGTAAATTCTAACTTCAGAGGGGCATCCCCATACACGTATATGTGCCAAACTAGGTTTCCAACCTCTGAATAACTCAAAAAGCATCTGTGGAAGAATCCTGGTTGGAACTCGATTTAATATATGCGCTGCTGACTTAAGAGAGTCAATCCACAATGACTTAGGTAGCTTAGAGCTACTTAACATACTACGCACCGTGTCCAATAATGTTCTCTTTCTTCTTTTTGCTACACCATTCTTATCTAGAGAAGCAAGCATTGTATATTGGGCAACCACCCCATTTTGTTGAATAAACTTAGCAAATAGACCTTGTTCTTTTCCATCTTCTGTATATCTATCATAATAATCGCCACTTCTATCAGTTCTCACAATCTTAATTTGTTTTTTGCATTGTTTCTTTACTTCAACCTTGAAAACTTTAAAGGCTTCTAATGCTTTGCTCTTATTATGGAGCATGTAGAGATATATATATCGTGAGTAATTATTTATAGAAGTGATAAAGTATTTCTGACCATATGCATCCATGTCTGGACAAATATATTTGAATGTGTTATTTCTAATATGGTTGAACTCCTCTTTGAACCTTTCTTTGACTTGTTGGTCTGCTTTCCTTGATTGTAGTCCGTACAAGTATCAAAATCAGTAAAATAGAAAGCACAAAGTTCTCCATCATTTACTAATCTCTTAATTTTATCGATGGAGATATGTCCCAATCTCTTATGTCATAAGATGGAGAAATCTTCATTTATAACATATCTTTTAGTGTCATTTTGTACATGTATACAAATATTGGTAGAGTCATTTTGTAAATACAGAAAAGACCTTTAAACAATGAACCATAAACAATAAGTTTAGATTTATAAAATAGTTTGGAATCACCTTCTAGAAAGAAGGAATAACCCAAAGGTACAAGTCTTGATAGTGAAATTAAATTCCTACAAAAATTAGGAACATAAAAAGTCTTTTACAACTCTAAAATAAAACTACTACTAAGAACTAAATTGCATGTCCCAATAGCTTCCACATGAAATTGCGTCTTGTTTCCAATAATAGATGCTTCGTTCAGCTCCCACTGGCATCTGCATGTTTTTTATATCCTGCTAGGAATTCGTAATATGGATTGTAGAAGCATAAACAATCCACCACATGTTATGATTAACATCAGTCATATTCGTTTCATAACAAACAAGAGAGATATAAGTACCTTTGTTAACAAGCAATTGTTGAAAATTGACACAATCCTACCTTATGTGCCCCTTCCTTATACGGAAGCGAGACTCGGCTTCCTTTTCTATGTCAGTTTAAAGTGGTGCCTTTCCTTTAGACCTCTTGTGTGGCTTGACTAGTCTTCTTTTCTTGAGTAGTCATGAATACACTTTCTCCTGTTTCCATCAGTAGTCGACCTTCTTCTTGAACACACATGGACATGAGTTCATTAATAGATCATTTTATTTATGTGTTTTATAATAGATCTTAAAGGGACCATATTGTGCAGGTAGAGTATTCAGGATATAGTTCACAAGAAAAGTTTCAGACATTTCGACTTCAAGAATCTTTAGTTGAGCCGCTAAGTCTCGCATTTTCATAATGTGCTCACACACATTTCTCACACTAGTGAGCCTCATTGATGAGAATTTCTTAATTATGCTATTTGACAGAACCACAAATACTTATAGAGATTTTTGTCTTAATGAACATAACACTCAAACGGTTAGAGCGTTCCCATTGTTCATGAAGAAAAATCTCATCTTGAGTGCTGATTTCATTAATAGGTGGCGTGTCTTTCCTGATAGCATAATCAATATCCATACACCCTAAGTGAAGAAGAATTCTCTCATTCCAAATCTTATAGTTCTCACCATTCAGTTCGGGAATATCACAAATATCAGAGAAATTTTCATGATGCATACTGCAAAAAGTATACACACATACATAACATAAATTTGAGGCAAGTAATATAAAGTTGAATCTACTGACATAAAAATTGCCTGTTGGATAAATTTTTAATTTTATTAGATTCATATTCATGATAAAATCATCAATTTAATATCATGATATTCTATCTTTATGACAAAAATATTAAACTCTCACTCATAATTCATGTGGGTAACTATGAGAAGTATTTAATATTTAATTTTATTTAAATATGTAACTTAATAATAAAGAAATTAAGTTATCATTTCATGCATAATCAATTACAATTCTAATTTCTAAAAATTTCATTATATGATCCTTAACTTTTAAAACTTTATTCGATTAAAGATGTTTTGACTAAACTTTAATCAAATAAATTCTAGATCACTTAGACATTTATTTCTTTAAGTGATCCAGAATATAATATATAATATCATTTCATTAAGATTGTTGTGGCTAATCTCTTATCAAATAAAATTATATGAATCACTAAATATTAACTCAACATCATATATAAGATTTATTTTTGGACATTATGAAACAAAGGAACAGTCTCTCTGATTTTTATTATTATGAAATCTTTTCAAAAATTTCAAATCAAAATCTGAATTTTTTAGAACCATTTTGAGCGATTTTAGAGAATTCTGACAATTAAAAAAGCAGAGGAAATACAATGGCTCTGATACCAAATGTAAGATATTACAGAGCAATGACGCAGCGAAAGTATAAAGTGGACAACATACCTCCAGCCATTATTAGCGATATAGTCAGAGTCTACAGTTCTTCTTTGCTTCAAAGATCTTCTAAGAACTCAAAATCTCACTCTTAGATGGTGTGGAGTTTTTACCAATAATGTGCTTAGGGACCTTTGAACCAAATGACATATTTTTAATTGTGCTTCCATCAAGAAGGATTAAGAGGTTATGAGGAGTTACCAACCACTAGAGAAGTAGGATAATGGATCCATGAAATGGGATAATGGACCCATGTAATATGGACCATATCAGCACTAACAAAAATGCTAAAACACTATATCATCTTACTAAAATGTAGAAATTAGTAAGACATAATACCATAAGAAAAATATTTAGAAAGAAAAAAACAGTTGCAAACATAATAGAACAACAATAATTATTTTTATAAATTTATCATCACTTAGACCATCAGTTCTTCAATCAATACATTCATAAAAATTTGCATCTTTGAAATAAGTAATATTTGGGAGGTTTCAAAGTCATCATCTTATATGTAAGATTTGCCTCAATATTATCACATTTATTTGAGGGAGTTGCTTCATCCTCATCATCCAAAAAGAAAAGTGTGCCGCAACATTGTTATCTTTTCTTTTGAGAATGGGTTGTATAAAGCTTCACAAAATGATTAGACGTGCGACTTTCACGTGTCCAATGACCTTTCATGTCATATCTGTGAAAAAATGTAGATTCTAACATAATGGCAATATTTATTTTTTCCTATCGCATGTCCCCATTCACGTGCCCAATGACCTTTCATATCATATCGGTGACAAATATACATTTTCCATAATGGAAATAATTATTTCATCCTATACCACATCCTCATTCACGTCCACGATCAGGATAATTATTTTGTCTCGATTCACACTGATCATGTGTTGCTATAGTATTTGCTTCAGCGAATGGAGCACAACAAGTAGGATGGGCTACATGATTTTCCATCAGTAAAGTATTATTCTACTTAGTCACAAGTATGCATGTAGTTAGTTCAAATATTTTTCTAGACCTTTTCACAGTATTATTGTTGTGATAACAATTTTGAAGCGTGAAAAGTGGAAAATGTTTCTCAAGTAAATCATTATCTGTGACAGTGTCTCCACATAATATTAATAACTCCCTTTATGAATAGCCGAATTATACTCAGATAGAGTTTTAAAATCTTGAAATCGAAGGTTTATCCACTCATATCGAGCTGCTGATAACTCAGTAAGTTTTAGGTGGTCATATCGATCCTTTATATTAATCCATATTTGAAGAGAGTTTTACACAGTTAAATACTAAGTTGTTAATCCCTCGTGGAGCTGATGTTTAAGAAAAATCATGAACTTCGATTTATCCTAACTTGATGCTTTATTTTCTTGTTTAATAGTATCACCAAGACTTTCAGCGTCATGGTGAATTCAGCATGAAGGGCGCTGGAAAATAATTTTTTTCGATAACATCAAGTTCCACAGACTCAGCCCCTGATAAGTTCGACTTGATGAACATTATAAGAAGAGAAAAGAGTTAGAAATAATTAATAATCATGTAAAAAAATTATTGCTCGTAAAAAATCAGAAAGAGACGCATATGAATTTGAAGTACATAAATCAGTAATATAGAAATATGAAAATAAAATCTGGTATATAAAAATACATAAATAAATTTATCAAAATAAAAATACACCTAAAATTTCTATTGCAAAGGTACATAAAAGTTAGATATAATAATAACATACATAAATGAAATTTTGTAAAGCATTGTAACATGTTCAAGAAAAAAATATGGTAAAATTATTATTTATACATTATATAAATCAAAGAATATTAGGAAGAAAATTGTATACATACTAAAACTAATGTAACTCAGTATATAATAAAAGAGTTAGATATACCAAATAAAGATCATCAAGTTAGCTTAACTAAAATAAATTTAATAAATAAAGAAGAACTAACATGTAACTTAGAAATATATAAGGTATGTGTTTATTATACCTGAAATATTAAGTTCTATGTTGATAATATGTTATGAAATATTTGTTAAATAAAAAGAAGGAGAAAAGGAAGAATAGAAGAAAGGGAGAATGTAACGGAATATATCGAGAGTATATAGTAAGAGCAATAAATGAAGGAAATTAATAGTGTTCTTTACTATTGTTTGTGTGTGACGGTATTGCCGCTTTTATAGAAAAAACACATCCGTGGAGATGAAAGCCTTCTACGGTGTATATATATATATATATATATATATATATATATATATATATATATATATATATATATATATATATATATTTGTTAAAGTTTCTTAGTTATTGATTGTTCTAATATTTTTTGTCATACATATTTTTAAGTCTTCTTAATTAGTTATTAATTGTTTAAATATTTTTTTGTCATATAATTTAAGGCTCCTTTGTTATTAATTATTCTAATATTTTTTTCCATATATTTTGTCAAACACTTAAAAAATTTAAAAACTGGTTTAAAAAAATTGACGAACTTTTAATTCAATCCAAACATTCTCTAACACTCCATAAGTTCTAGAAGAACGTATTTAATGGTGTGAACTCTCCGATCTCCTTACCAACAAGGAAAGTAGACTTGCACACCCCTTATAAATAAAACCTAGCAACATAGGAAAACCAAAACAAATCAATTTATTCACTCAAAACAAAGATGAAGGATGTTGGAAGAGTTGAATATTTGTGCCTCTAATTTTAAAAATTATGGACTTGTATTGGGTATCGCTGCTAAAATCTCAGAAGAATTTCAGTCGGAGGAGAAGCATAGCTTGGACAGTGACGAAGAAGATTTTGAATTCTCTTTAGCCTCTGAGAATTCAGATAACTCAATAGAGAAATTCATCTATGACACACCGACTAGATTCCAGCAGCCAATTTTCCCCCTTTTCAGTCGGAATCTATTGCTAAGCGATTCAGATTTGAATGATAAATTAATTTCGCTGAAGAAATTGTATCTAGAAAAAATTGAATCATAGGAGGAGATGATACCTGTCGGAAGTTACTGTATGAGGAAGTTGAAGATAAGCGAGACATCACTAGGAGAGTGCAACAAGAGTAAATTAACCGGATATGTATGGAAGCGATGGCCGAAGATCCTAGACCTGTTGCAAAGGAGTAATAGTGACGGTAAGGAAGAGGACAATTTTGTATTTCTCACACGAAAATCAAAATCAAAAAATTCCTGTGAGGTTTTGAAGACGGTCAAAAAATTATTGAAGGAGAAGAAAAACAGTAGAGGAGAGAAGGGTTCACCGGCGTCACAGGAAAGAACTCATAGGATTTTTTGTTATTGGTATGCGTGGAAGTTATCGACAATTCTAACTTGAAAATCGCAAATGTTTCTAGCATATAGTAGTATAGAGTTTGAGTTATTTACATGTAAATGCTTCTAGCATACCTTGTTATATAGTTTTTTTTTTGTGTTCTAGTATAGGATGTCATCACCAACCATATATTTCTAAATAGATGTTGTTTATTTACTTCCCATTTCTAGGATTTTATATATATATATATATATATATATATATATATATATATATATATATATATATATATATATATATATATATATATATATATATATATATATATATATATATTAGCTTAGGTCAAATGACTAAGAATTTGCTCGTACAATCTTCAAAAATTTTAAAATGAAATTTTTATATTTGTAAACTACAAAAAAGTATAAATTAATAATTATATAATAGTAAATTAGCCACATTGGGGGGGGGGGAGCATGTTAAGTTTTTGACCCTAATTTTCTTATCTTATTTGAAATTTTTGTTTCCTTATAGAAAAGTCAAAAGATTATTATAAATGCTTGAACTTTTTTTTTTTAAAAGGAAAATATAATTTCTTTCACATTTGATTTAAATTTTTTAGAAGAAAATTTTTAGATTTATGAATTGAAGATCTCTATTGTAACACCCCGTAGCCAAAACAGACCAAAAATTAATTTTTCATAAAAATCTGCAGGTGCTACCAACAGTGGAATCGACAGACCGTAGCCTTAACCACAGTCCTTCCTGCACAACCGTCGATGGGATCAGAAACTCCCAAAAATTTCAGCCTAGAAAAATTTGTTAAGTCTTGGACGACGGACGAACTTACGGTCCGTAGGTCAAACGACGGTCCGTAGTCCGTGATCGTCGATCAGGAATCCCTTCAATCACTCTCTGACAAGAGCTATGGAGGACCAACATTATTCGTAAGTGGACCTACGGTCCGGTGGTCTGACCGTAGGTGGAGAATTTCTAGCCACTTAAAGGGAAATGCAGTTGGGTCATTTTAAAATGATCATAAATCTTAGAACAAAATACATTAGGTCTCCCATGACCTACCCACAGAAAGATAATTGAATTATCTTTCCATATCCACCAACCTTGCTAAAATCAGACCTCCGAGTAAAAAGTTATGCCCATTTTAGTAAAGACCTTACAAACAGGCCCTCAAAACGGACCCAACGACGGGGCGTCGGGCGAACGACGCACCGTCAGTTCTGGCCGTCGTGAGGCCAGACATCAACCTTCCCAGGGATATTTTTGAACTTTCCCACTCCATTTAAATCCTAAGTTACGTCATTTCGACCCTAAATCATCAGATTTTAGTCAATTTAAGCCTAGAAACATTATTAATACATATCCAAGTCAAATCATTAAATCAAAACTTAGAAAATTAGAAGCAAGAGAGGAGAAAAGAAGCTCAAGAACCCTAGTTCAAGAACGCCAAAATCTCCAGCAGTTCCAACCCTGAAACTTAAGTATTTTTCCATGGATTTCATCACCTGGCATGTGGTATTTCACTAGTGGGTTCCTTTCACCCATTGGGTCCCTAGTTCAGTTAGTTCTTGATTCTCTTATCATGATTAAACCTAGGGTTTCTAGAATTTTTATATAACTTCATGAATTTATTAAATGTATGTTCCAAATTAGATTATCATGTTATTACTCAGATTATCTCATGAATTTCAGAACCCTAGCTTTGTATTTCTTTAGTTCTTGAATTACACAGGCTAGGTCATATATTTCAGACACTTCAGATGTATATGCCTCAGTTATAAATACATAATTACCAGATTAATTGTTGCATTCTCAGTTTGCATGTTCAGTTTCGAGCTATCTAGTAGTTACTGAAATTTAGATATAATCAGTTAATTTTCCGGATTTTATTGGGAGTAGCATAATACCGTGTTGGACTAGGTTTTAGCGTACTCAATAGTCCCAGAAATAGTATCCAAGTAGGTTGTAAGTTCCCTCTGTGGGCAATCAGTTTAGTGATCACGCCAGCATGCCTTTAGACCTTTGGCCGGGTATATTGGGCCCTCTCGATGGGGCGTATACATCGGACTCCACATTTAGTTTCATGTGGTTTTATTATCGGTTATTAGTAGCTTCCCCAGTTCAGTCAGACTCTCTTCATTGACCATTCATCAGTATATTCAGTTTCAGCATGTTATAAATTGGTCATTGCATCCAGTTAGCTCAGAAATCAGCACATCACGTTCAGATTATTATACTTGTTTTGTGCTTGTTCAGTTAAATTTTATTTCAACTTTACTCTATCCTACATGCTCAGTACCTTTCAAGTACTGACGCATACGTGCACTAGATCTTCTCGTGATGTAGGTTCAGGTTCTAAGCATCCAGATCACGCATAGATTGATTTCCCGACTCCAGTTCAGCAGATTTAATGGTGAGTCCACATTCTCTGGGGACAACAGTCATGAGTTTTATTTGAGACTTTAGTCATTTAGTTTCAGTATTTGCTAGGTTTAGCTGGGTCTTGTCCGAGTATTTCTAGTCTAGTTTAGAGGCTATTTTCAGACATAGTTAGATTCAACTTAGTATTGATTTAATATTTCTTTTGTATTAAACTCATTGTTTTCAAATATCTCAGTTATGGAATATGGGTATTCCCCATCTTTTCATTTTAAGTAGGGATGATACTCAATTACCCTTCTAGCCTATACCCAAAATACCCGCGACACACCTTATCTTTAATGAGGTCCTATTACCCCCTCCAACTTTTTTTAAGTAATTTATTACCACTTGCGTGCCTACGTGGCAATAATCGTGATTTCACCCATGTAGGGCGCGTGAGTGCAGATTGAGTGCAGATTTTGGCTAACAATTACCAATAAAAGTTAGCCACGTGTCAAAGCAATTTGAAAAAAAATTCAAAAATAAATTTTATTGTTTCTCTCAAAAGCAGTTCTTCTTCCTCTTTTGAAAAAATAACCCCATGTTCATGGTTATTCATTTTTGAAGAAGCTCCATCCATTATCATTCAAGTTAAATAGCTCCTTGATTTGAAAAGGTAAAGTAAAATTTAATATATTCTTTACATGTTTTTATGTCGATTATTAATTCTTATTTTTTTTACAATGTTTATAAAGTTAGGGTTATGACAAAATCCGAGTTGAATAAGTTGTGTATGGATGAGAACGATTAATTGTTTAACGCGGAAGTGCGACGCAAGCATGGAATCTTACTGCAAATGCAGACGTCTTGGTAAAATCGCAATCCCGAAAGACAATTTTGGTCTTGTCCTCACTATGAGTCCACAAACTGTAATATCTTTAGATGGAGAGACACGGAGAGAGTTGATGAAAGATCTCGTTTTATTATTCCTAAATTGGTGAATTGGATTAACGAGTTAGAAAAAAATTATGAGCGTGTGAAGATGCAACTAGAACAGCTTGATAATTCCAACATTGAATAGTCAAAACTAGAGAAAATTCCTCTAGATGAAAGTGAAAGTATTCGAAATCGTTATGAAAATCTGAACATAAATTCAAAGGAGAAGGTTGACAACGGAAAAGAAATGGGTGAATTGAAAGACAAGAAGAAGATGAAACAAGAAGAATATGAAACAGATAAAAATGAAGAAAACAAATAAAGGTTGTTGTTTTGGCAAATTCCTTAGTTGTGTGATGATTTGTTTTGTTGTTGTATTTGTTAGTTTTCTAACCCAAGTTGGTAGGTATAATGATTATATGAAATTGCCATAATTTTGTGTGGTAACAAAACCTTTATTTGCTCTATTGTAATGTAAAATTGAATTTGTTTGTGTTTGAAACTGTCTTAATTATCTATTTGCCATGTTGATATGTTTGTGTTGGAAGTTGTAAAATGAAGTAAAGCAACATGTATTAATCATTCTTGAGAGCAAATTGTAAGTACAAAGTTGATTATAAAAATGTCGAGAATTAGTCACAGCGCATAGGTGCCCAGAATTTCATTGCTTAAGAGCAAATTTTCAGTAAAAAATCTAAATGTGCCCAAAATTATACAAGTCAGAACACATACGCAAAACAAAGTTTTCACATTGCATAAGTACCCGTAATTTCAGTACTATACAAAAAATAGGAATATTTAGTTTTCCTTCAAACATGAAACAAAATAGTACTTATAGTGGCCACTAAGAAAGTACTGATAAAACACCATTGATATCAACATTATAGTTTCCATGGGTGTCGAGCTTGTGAAGAGGAGGAAGCATTTGGGTTTGAGACTTGATTGATCTGTAATCTGATGTAGCCTTCTAGTTGTGATTACCCGATTTCCTTTCCACTTCAATCCGCTTGCCGGTTTGAAACCAACATCCCCAGTTACAATACTTGATCTCAAAACTCTCTTTGGTCCGGCTAATATTGTGCTACTTGGCAGTCCAGGCTACAAAATTTTTAGAGAACTAAGATTATTAGAGAATAAATGTGCAAGTTATTAGAGAACAAAAAATATGAATGCATCGCAATACTTACATTGAAAGTTTTGAAACCATTTTTCGCTTGAAACACACCCATACCAGTGACTCTTGGCCTTTTATATTGAGTTGTGTTTTCAACACCCTTTCCTTTCCTGGTAGTAGCAGTTTCCTTTGGTGCAACATTTGTGTTCTGGTCTACACCCTGTGTTGTAGTACCTTGAGAACATGTAAACCAATTTTCAAGTGGATGATTACTACCTCTTCTTGCACTTCCCAATCCCCTACCCCTTCCTCTACCACTCCGGGATCTTGATAATACTCCAACACCATTTACACTTGCACATTCTTCATGTGTTGGTGTTCTTGAAGTTGTAGGAGGTGTAGTGGTTCTAGGAGAGGCCCTTGATGCACTTGCACTTGCTCTAGCTCTTGTTGTTCTTGAAGTTGTTGGAGGTGCAATAATTGTAGGTGAATCCCCTGTTGCACTTGCATTTGCACTTGTGTTTCTAGGTCTGCCTCTCCCCCTTTTGGAAACAGGCTCACTCTCTTTATAGTAGCATGGATGAATGAAATCATGTGGGTCATATTGTTTATGCAACATTGCAGCTAAGGCATGTGCACATGGTATACCCTTCAACATCCAAGATCTACAACTACACTCCCTCTTTCTCAAACATACAGTGTGTTGTTTGTCTCCATCCAAAACCTCATAGCCAGTTACTCCATTAAACTCAATGTTACATGCCATTGACTTATCAATATTTGTTCTAGTACTTTCATTGCCATTGGAAAGAAATTGCTCATCCAAGAGTTTGGAAATTCACTTAACCTAGCTAACCTATTCATGACCTTAATTCTTATCTCTTCAAGCATAGTAATAATGGTTTTATGCCTTGCAGACAAAATCCAAGCATTAAAGCTTTCACACATATTATTATCTAGTGCATCAGACTTGACTTCACAATTAAAATACACCTTAAACCAATATTCTTTATCATAGTAAATTAGGTCATCCACTATACCTGTACCTCCAGTACCTAATTTAGAAAACTCGTGCAGATTTTCTCTGAATTCAGCTTCAAAAGTACTTCTAGCACACTTCCAGAAATGATTCTTACATTGCAGCCCTCTCCTATTCTTTGACCAATTTGCTAGTATATGCCTATCACACCTTCTTTCCTCACAATCTGGCAACAACTCCTTTATAGCTATATCCAGTCCCTACAAGTTACAACAAACATGTAACGACCTGTTTAGTCGTTTTGAGCAGCAGATTTTATTTCTGGAAAACTGGCTGAAACCACGGATCCCACGACGGACCGTCGCAGGGTCTCGTCTCAATATACTTAGGAATTCTGAAATTGGGTACTGAAAATTGACTCTCTGTAATCTGTGACGAAAGTGCAGGACGGACCGTCACAGGTGTGACGGACCGTCACAGTCCACTGGGATTTTGGGAGGTTGCGACGACTATCGTGACGGACCATCGCAGGCACGACGGCCCGTCACAGGTTGCGCAAGTCCCAGGCAGAATCGGATTTCTTCACACGTTTTAAGGGACGCATTGGACTATTCTTTCCTTAATTATAAAGTTAGAGGGTTAATATTAATAAGTCTAATTACTTGGGGGTTAAAAGAGGTAACCTTAAGTTAATTAGTGGGTTTTATTGTCCTCTTTTACACTTAATTATATGTTAATTAGGGTAAAAGAAAGAGGGTTTGAACAAAAGAAAACAGAAAGAACAAGAAAGAGAGAGAGAACAGTCGATCAAAGGGGAGAGAACAAGGCTTGGGAAAAACTCTTGCTTGATCACTAGTCTTCGGTGGAGGTAGGTTATGGTTATTTTACGATATTCGTAGTGAACTCTTAATAGTGAATGATATGTATTGATAGTATTGTAAACCCTGCTATGTGCTTAAATTGTATGCTTGCATGATTGTGATTATGAAATTGTGATGAATTAACAAAGCATGATGAAGCTATTGAATCCCAAATCTTGAAAGAACCCTAATTCACTTATTAATGATGATGCCTTAGTGTAAAAGAAGGCTTGATATATTATATAATGAGATTGATGATGCCTTAGTATAAAAGAAGGCTTGATATATTATATAATGAGATTGATGATGCCTTAGTGTAAAAGAAGGCTTGATGAATTAGGGGATCGGGTGCCACGTTCCGGTACCATGATAGAAATAGAGGATCGGGTGCCACGTTCCGGTACTAGGATATAAATAGAGGATCGGGTGCCACGTTCCGGTACCAGGATAGAATGAATATGAGGATCGGAGTGTCACGTTCCGACACCAGGATAGAATATGGATCGGGTGCCACGTTCCGGTACCAGGATAGTATATGAGGATCAGAGTGTCACGTTCCGACACCAGGATAGTATATGGATCGGGTGCCACGTTCCGGTACCAGGATAGTATATGAGGATCGGAGTGCCACGTTCTGGCACCAGGATAGAAATAGAGGAGCGGAGTGTCACGTACCGACACAAGAGGAAGAAAGATATTGAATCTTGAAAGATAATGAATATACTCAATCTAATGAACTTAATTCCCAAATGAGTATGGTATTGAGGCTTGAGTCCTCATGTGTGAACTCGGTTGTATTTATTGATGAATTAATATTGTTATTGCTACATGTTGAGTATTGTAGTTGATTTACATTATTATTGATATATACTGTTCCCTATTTTGAGTTGGCCGATGATATCTACTCAGTACTTGTGGTTGTACTGACCCCCCTACTTTTATGTTTTCTTCTTTGTTATTTGTGTAATGCATCAAACGTTCCGTCAACTTCAACTCAACAGTAGATCTAGCCAGTCTTCACTTCATCGGAAATTCAGGGTGAGCTAATGCGTCTAGCTTGGACTGGGTCTTCTTCTTCGAGTCTTGATGCCTTGAACTTCCGGCATGGACTAGCTAGTATTTGTTTTAGCTTCTTAGACAGTTTTAGTTTAGCAATTTGAGATAGATGTTCTTGTGATGATGACTTCCAGATTTTGGGGATATTGATAATAGTTTTGAATTGTTTTATTAATGAGTTTAAGTCTTCCGCATTTCTTTTGTTGATATTGTATTAAAATGTTAAAGGTTAGATTGGTTGGTTCGCTCACATAGGAGGGTAAATGTGGGTGCCAGTCGCGTCCACGATTTGGGTCGTGACAAACTTGGTATCAGAGCATTAGGTTCGTTGGTCTCATCACACAAGAACAGGTCTAGTAGAGTCTTAAGGAACGGTAGGGGGACGCCTTTACTTTTCCTTGAGAGGCTATAAGACTTTAGGAAAATTCCACTCTTACATTCTTTCTTTCGTGCTACTACTTGAGTCCAATTGGTATCTAGGTGATACAAATTGGTATCTGACCATCTTCACTCTATTTCGCAGATGGTTAGAACTAGAGCAACGACCGCACCAGCAGCAACAACGGAGAGACAAGAAACGACTGAGCCAGCCACTGGGGCTGTAGCTCGAGGAAGAGCAGCGGCAAGAGGCCGTGGAAGAGGTCGTGGGAGGACGTCCTCTAGAGGAAGAGGACGAGCCCCTAGCCCATCTGATACTAGGGCGGTGACTCCTCCACCGACTGAGGAGGTAGTAAGAGAGGGGGGGAAGGGGAAACTGAACAAGGGAAGAATGAGGAAATGCCACCCCAACCTACCCCAGAGATGATCAACCAGGTACTTGCTTATCTTAGCGGGTTATCCGATCAGGGTCAGGCACCTCCAGTGGTTTCTGCACCAACACCTCCGGTTTCCGAGATACGACATGCGGCTACTATGGCTCCCCGCATGGATGCATCATTGGGAATAAGCACATTTCCACGTCTGACTACTGGGCCTATTATGACAAATGATCAGCATGAACTTTTCAGTAAGTTCTTGAAATTGAAACCTCCAGTCTTTAAGGGCACAGAATCAGAGGATACCTACGATTTTCTGGTTGATTGTCATGAGCTACTACACAAGATGGGTATAGTAGAACGGTTTGGCGTTGAGTTTGTGAGCTATCAGTTTCAAGGGAACGCCAAAATGTGGTGGCGGTCACATGTTGAGTGTCAACCAACAGAGGCACCACCTATGACTTGGGAATCATTCTCTACCCTGTTTATGGAGAAGTATATCCCAAGGACTTTGAGAGATAGAAAAAGGGATGAGTTCTTGAGTCTCGAGCAAGGTAGGATGACGGTTAACGCATATGAGGCCAAATTCCGTGCATTATCCCGGTATGCCACCCAACTTTGTTTCAGTCCACAAGAACGGATTCGCCGTTTCGTGAAGGGGTTGAGGTCAGAGTTGCGGATTTCAGCCTTACAGATAGCGGCAACGGCAACGTCCTTCCAAGAGGTGGTAGACTTTGTGATAGAGGTGGAAGGAGTGAAGTCAGATGACTTCACCACAACGTCGACATCAAAGAGGTTTCGAAAGGGAGGTGAGTTCAATGGTTCATACACTAGAGGACAGAGTTCTGGAGGCTACTCAGTTCGACCAATTCAGTCTTCACTACAGACTGTAGTTGGGGGTCCACCTCAGACCGGTCAACACTTCTCTGAGAGGCCGATGCGTGAACCCAGAGAATGTTATGGATGTGGGGAGATTGGACACATTAAGAGGTATTGTCCAAACCAGAGTTACAGAACCCCTAGCTAGAGGTAGAGGTGGTCATGGTAGAGGCCGTTATTCTGGAGGGCGTGGTGGCCGAGGTAATGGTGGTCACCAAAACGGCAGAGGGTGATGGGCAAACTGGAGCCCTACATCACAACATGGTAGGGGCAAACGGGCAAACCAACGAAAGGGCCCATTGTTATGCTTTCCCTGGGAGATCGGAGGCGGAGACATCTGATGCTGTTATCACAGGTAATCTTCTGGTTTGTGATTGCATGGCTTCCGTATTGTTTGATCCTGGATCCACATTTTCTTATGTATCTTCCTCATTTGCTAATGGTCTAAATTTACATTGTGAATTACTTGACATGCCTATTCGTGTTTCTACTCCGGTGGGTGAGTCTGTGATAGTCGAAAAAGTGTATAGGTCTTGTTTGGTGAATTTCGTGGGGAGCAACACTTATGTAGATTTGGTTATCTTAGAAATGGTTGACTTTGATGTAATTCTGGGTATGACTTGGCTTTCTCTGAATTTTGCGATCTTGGATTGTAATGCCAAAACTGTGACGTTAGCCAAGCCTGGGACAGATCCGTTAGTGTGGGAGGGTGACTACACTTCCAATCCGGTGCGTATTATCTCCTTTCTTCGCGCTAAGAAAATGGTGAATAAAGGGTGTTTATCTTTCTTGGCACATCTCAAGGATTACACTACCCAAGTACCCTCGATGGAGTCAGTTTCGGTAGTCCGTGAGTTTTTGGATGTGTTCCCTGCAGATCTTCCTGGCATGCCACCGGATAGGGATATTGATTTCTGCATTGATTTGGAACCGGGTACTCGCCCCATTTCTATACCCCCTTATAGAATGGCTCCCGCCGAATTAAGAGAGTTAAAGGCTCAACTTCAAGAATTGTTGAGTAAAGGCTTCATTAGACCAAGTGCATCTCCTTGGGGTGCTCCAGTTTTGTTTGTGAAGAAGAAGGATGGGAGTTTTCGGATGTGCATAGACTATAGACAACTGAACAAGGTAACTATTAAGAACAAGCATCCTCTTCCTCGCATTGATGACTTGTTCGATCAGTTACAAGGTGCTTGTGTCTTCTCTAAAATTGACTTGAGATCCGGTTATCATCAATTGAAAATACGGGCAGCGGATGTGCCAAAGACTTCTTTCCGAACTAGGTATGGGCATTATGAATTCGTAGTGATGTCTTTTGGTCTTACAAATGCCCCCGCTGCTTTCATGAGCTTGATGAATGGGATTTTTAAGCCATATTTGGATGTCTTTGTGATCGTGTTTATTGATGATATACTGATATACTCTCAAAGCAAGAAGGAACATGAGGAGCATTTGAGAATTGTATTGGAAATGTTGAGGAAGAAAAAGCTTTATGCCAAATTCTCTAAGTGTGAGTTTTGGCTAGATGCAGTGTCCTTCTTGGGGCACGTGGTTTCTAAGGATGGAGTGATGGTGGATCCTTCTAAGATTGAGACAGTAAAGAATTGGGTAAGACCCACTAATGTGTCAGAAATAAGGAGTTCTGTGGGGTTAGCTAGTTACTACCGCCGATTCGTCAAGGGATTCTCTTCTATTGCTTCTCAATTGACGAACTTGACTAAGCAGAATGTTCCATTTGTATGGTCAGATGAATGTGAGGAAAGCTTTCAGAAGCTTAAGACTTTGTTGACTACCGCACCAATTCTTACCTTTCCAGTAGAGGGTAAAAACTTCATTGTTTATTGTGATGCATCCTATTCTGGGTTGGGTGCAGTGCTAATGCAAGAGAAGAATGTGATTACTTATGCTTCGAGGCAATTATTGAGTTTGTGACTTATCAGTTTCAAAGGAATGCCAAAATGTGGTGGCGGTCACATGTTGAGTGTCAACCAACAGAGGCACCACCGATGACTTGGGCCTCATTCTCTAGCTTGTTTATGGAGAAGTATATTCCCCAGACTTTGAGAGATAGGAAAAGAGATGAGTTTTTGAGCCTAGAGCAAAGTAGGATGTCGGTTACTGCATATGAGGCTAAGTTTCGTGCATTATCCAAATATGCCACCTAACTTTGTTTCAGTCCACAAGAGCGTATTCGCCGTTTTGTGAAGGGGTTGAGGTCAGAATTGCGGATTTCAGCCTTACAGGTAGCGGCTACGGCAAAATCCTTTCAAGAAGTGGTAGACTTTGTGATAGAGGTGGAAGGAGTGAAGCCAGATGACTTCACCATGGCATCGACATCAAAAAGGTTTCGAAAGGGAGGTGAGTTTAATGGTTCTTACTCTAGAGGATAGGGTTCAGGAGGTTACTCAGTCCGACCAATTCAGTCTTCACTACAGATTGTAGTTGGGGATCCACCTCAGACCGGTCAACACTTCTCTGAGAGACCTATGCTTGACTATAGAGAGTGTTATGGATGTGGGGAGACGGGACATATTAGGAGGAATTGTCCAAAACAGAGTTACGGACCTCCCATAGTCAGAGGTAGAGGTGGTCATGGAAGAGGCCGTCATTCTGGAGGACGTGGTGGCCGAGGTAATGGTGGTCACCAAAACGTCCGGGGTGATGGGCAAACTGGAGCCACTACAACACAACATGGTACGGGCAACGGACAGACAAGTAATGGGGCCCATTGTTACGCTTTCCCTGGGAGATCTGAGGCGGAGACATCTGATGCTGTCATCACAGGTAATCTTTCGGTTTGTGATTGCATGGCTTCTGTATTGTTTGATCCTGGATCCACATTTTCTTATGTATCTTCTTCATTTTCTACTGGTCTTAATTTACCTTGTGAATTACTTGACATGCCTATTTGTGTTTCTACTCCGGTGGGTGAATCTGTGATAGTTGAAAAAGTATATAGGTCTTGTTTGGTGACTTTTGTGGGGAGCAACACTTATGTAGATTTGGTTATCTTAGAAATGGTTGACTTCGATGTAATTCTGGGTATGACTTGGCTTTCTCCAAATTTTGCAATATTGGATTGTAATGCTAAAACTGTGACGTTAGCCAAGCCTGGGACAGATCCGTTAGTATGGGAGGGCGACTACACTTCCACTCCGGTTCGTATCATCTCCTTTCTTCGTGCTAAGAATATGGTTAGTAAAGGGTGTTTAGCGTTCTTGGCACACCTCAGGGATGACACTACCCAAATACCTTCAATTGAGTCGGTTTCGGTAGTCCATGAGTTTCTGGATGTGTTCCCTGCAGACCTTCCTCGTATGCCACCGGATAGAGATATCGATTTTTGCATTAATCTGGAACCGGGTACTCGCCCCATTTCTATACCCCCTTATAGAATGGCTCCCGCGGAGTTAAGAGAGTTAAAGGCCCAACTTCAAGAATTGTTAAGCAAAGGCTTTATTAGACCAAGCGCATCTCCTTGGGGTGCTCTGGTTTTGTTTGTGAAGAAGAAGGATGGAAGTTTTCGGATGTTCATAGACTATAGACAACTGAATAAGGTAACTATTAAGAACAAGTATCCTATTCCTCGCATTGATGATTTGTTCGATCAGTTACAAGTTGCTTGTAACTTCTCAAAAATTGACTTGAGATCTGGTTATCATCAATTGAAAATAAGGGCAACGGATGTGCCCAAGACTGCTTTTCGGACCAGGTATGGGCATTATGAGTTCTTAGTGATGTCTTTTGGGCTTATGAATGCCCCTGCCGCTTTCATGAGCTTGCTGAATGGGATTTTTAAGCCATATTTGGATCTATTTGTCATCGTATTCATTGATGATATATTGGTATACTCAAAGAGTAAGGAAGAACATGAGGAGCACTGGAGAATTGTATTGGAAATGTTGAGGGAGAAAAAGCTTTACGCCAAATTCTCCAAGTGTGAGTTTTGGCTAGATTCGGTGTCCTTCTTAGGACACGTAGTTTCTAAAGTTGGGGTGATGGTGGATCCATCTAAGATTGAAGTAGTGAAGAATTGGGAGAGACCTACTAATGTGTCAGAAGTAAGGAGCTTTGTTGGTTTAGCTAGCTACTACCGCCGATTTGTTAAGGGGTTCTCTTCTATTGCTTCCCAACTGACAAGCTTGACTAAGCAGAATGTCCCATCTGTTTGGTCGGATGAGTGTGAAGAAAGCTTTCAGAAGCTCAAGACCTTGTTGACTACTGCACCAATTCTTATCTTGTCAGTGGAAGGCTAGAATTTCATTGTTTTTGTGATGCATCCTATTCGGGTTGGGTGCAGTGCTAATGCAAGAAAAGAATGTAATGCTTATGCTTCAGGCAATTAAAGGTGCATGAACGCAATTACCGACCCATGATTTGGAGTTGGCCGCGGTAGTAGTATTTGCATTAAAGCAATGGAGGCACTATTTATATGGGGTTAAGTGTGAGGTCTATACGGATCATCGTAGCCTACATTATGTTTTTACTCAGAAGGATTTGAACTTGAGATAGAGGAGATGGATGGAACTACTGAAGGACTACGATATCACAATCTTGTATCATCCGGGAAAAGCTAATGTCGTGGCAGATGCATTAAGTAGAAAGGCAGGAAGCATGGGAAGTCTAGCTCACTTGCAAGTTTCTAGACGCCCATTGGCTAGAGAAGTTCAGATTCTGGCTAATGACCTTATGAGATTAGAAGTAAATGAGAAGGGAGGATTTTCGGCTTGTGTGGAGGCAAGATCTTCCTTCCTTGACAAGATTAAGGGAAAGCAGTTTAATGATGAGAAATTGATCCGGATCCGAGATAAAGTGTTGCGAGGAGAGGCTAAAGAAGCACAAATTGATGAGGAAGGTGTTTTGAGAATTAAGGGAAGGGTATGCGTACCCCGCGTCGATGATTTGATCAACACTATTCTGACAGAGGCTCATAGTTCAAGGTATTCTATACATCCTGGTGTAACCAAGATGTATCGTGACCTAAAACAACACTTTTGGTGGAGTAGAATGAAGCGTGATATTGTCGATTTTATTGCCAAATGTCCAAACTGTCAGCAAGTGAAATATGAACACCAGAGGCCTGGAGGGACCCTTCAGAGAATGCCCATTCCGGAATGGAAGTGGGAGAGAATTGCAATGGACTTCGTGGTTGGTCTTCCAAAGACAATGGGTATGTATGACTCTCTTTGGGTGATTGTTGATAGGTTAACTAAGTCTGCTCATTTCATTCCGGTCAAGGTGACTTACAATGCAGAGAAGTTAGCCAAACTTTACATCTCGGAAGTTGTTCGGTTGCATGGGGTTCCACTCTCCATCATATCAGATAGAGGTACGCAGTTTACTTCTAAGTTTTGGAAAACATTGCATGTGGAATTGGGTACTAGGTTGGATCTAAGTACCGCATTTCACCCTCAGACCGATGGTCAGTCTGAGCGAACGATTCAAGTGTTGGAGGATATGTTTCGTGCATGTGTGATAGAATTTGGTGGCCATTGGGATAGCTTCTTACCTTTGGCAGAGTTCTCCTACAATAATAGCTATCACTCAAGTATTGGTATGGCCCCATTTGAGGCACTGTATGGGAGGAGATGTAGGTCTCCCATTGGTTGGTTTGATGCATTTGAGGTTAGACCTTGGGGTACTGACCTTCTGAGGGAATCGTTAGATAAAGTGAAATGCATTCAAGAAAAGTTTCTAGCGGCTCAAAGTAGGCAAAAAGAATATGCAGATCGAAAGGTTAGAAATTTGGAGTTTATGGAGGGTGAGCAAGTCTTGCTGAAGGTTTCGCCCATGAAAGGGGTGATGCGGTTTGGTAAGCGAGGTAAGCTTAGCCCAAGGTATATTGGTCCCTTTGAAGTTTTGAAGCGAGTAGGGGAGGTGGCTTATGAATTAGCCTTGCCTCCAGGGCTGTCTGGAGTGCATCCGGTATTTCATGTGTCTATGTTGAAAAGATACCATGGGGATGGAAACTACATCATTCGTTGGGATTCAGTCCTGCTTGATGAGAATTTGTCTTATGAGGAGGAGCCTGTTGCTATTTTAGAAAAAGAAGTCCGCAAGTTGAGGTCAAGGGAGATTGCATCCATCAAAGCTCAATGGAAGAATCGACCAGTTGAAGAAGCCACTTGGGAAAAGGAGGCAGATATGCAAGAAAGATACCCCCACCTGTTTACAGATTCAGGTACTCCTTTTCGCCCTTGTTTTTCTTCTCGTGATCGTTCGAGGACGAATGATGGGTAAATTGGTATCTATTGTAACGACCTGTTTAGTCGTTTTGAGCAGTAGAGTATTTTCTGGAAAAACTAGCTGAGTCGACGGAGCCCACGACGGACCGTCATGGGCACAGCGGACCGTCGAGGGGGTCTCATTCCAAAACACTTAGAATTCTGAAATTTGGGTACTGAAATCGACTCTCTGAACTTCGTGACGGAATGGCAGGACGGACCGTCGTGGGCACAACGGACCGTCACACATCTTCCACAGAAATTAAGTCTCTGAACTTTGTGACGGACCTGCAGGACGGACCGTCACAAGTTGCGTAATCCCAGGCTAGGTTGGATTTCTGTAAATATTTTAAGGGGCGTTTTGAACTATTCCTGCTTATAATTATAAAGTTAGTAGTTTAATATTAATAACTCAATTACTTGGGGGTTAAAAGAGGTAACCTTGAGTTAATTAGTGGGTTACTATTGCCATCTTTTATACTTAATTATATGCTAATTAGGGTAAAAGAAAGAGGGTTTGAATAAGAAAAATAGAAGGAACAAGAGAGGGAAAAACGATTGATAGAGAGGGACGAACGAAGAGGAAAAACAAAGCTTTGGGGAATTTGCTTGCTTGATCACGAATCTTCGGTGGAGGTAGGTTATGGTTTTTATGCTATTCGTAGTAAACTCTTAATAGCGAATGATATGTATTGGTAGTATTGTAAACCCTGCTATATGCTTAATTGTATGCTTGCATAAATGTGATTATATAATTGTGAATAAATAAGCATGATGAAGCTATTGAATCCTAAATCTTGAGAAACCCTAATCTACTTTGTTAATGATGATGCCTTGGTATAAAAGAAGGCTTGATGAACTAACATAAAGAGATTGATGATGCCTTGGTATAAAAGAAGGCTTGATGAACTAACATAATGAGATTGAGGATGCCTTGGTATAAAAGAAGGATTGATGAGTTGATAGAATGAGATTAGTGGAGCGGGTGTCACGAACCGACACGTAGAATTAGGGGATCGGGTGTCACGAACTGACACGTAGAATTAGGGGATCGGGTGTCACAAACCGACACGTAGAATTAGGGGATCGGGTGTCACGAACCGACACGTAGAATTAGGGGATCGGGTGTCACGAACCGACACGTAGAATCAGGGGATCGGGTGTCACGAACCGACACGTAGAATTAGGGGATCAGAGTGTCACGTTCCGACACATAGTAGTAGCGGAGCGG
Organism: Solanum peruvianum; assembly: GCA_027705065.1. Taxonomy (NCBI): domain Eukaryota; kingdom Viridiplantae; phylum Streptophyta; class Magnoliopsida; order Solanales; family Solanaceae; genus Solanum; species Solanum peruvianum. The sequence continues at coordinate 29,078,153 of JAKWJD010001766.1, forward strand.
AGTGTCACGTACCGACACGAGAGGAATAAAGATAATGAATCTTGAAAGATGTTAATATACTCAATCTAATGAACCTAATCCCCAAATGAGTATGGTATTGAGGCTTGAGTCCTCATGGGTGAACTTGACGGTACATAATTATGATTATAGTACTTGTTGTTGCTACATGTTGAGTATTGTAGTTGATTTATGATATTATCTGATATATACTGTTTTCTATTTTGAGTTGGCCGATGATACCTACTCAGTACTTGTGTTTTGTACTGACCCCTACTTGTATGTCTCTTTCTTTGTTATTTATGGAGTGCAGCAAACGTACCGTCGTCTTCAACTCAACCGCAATTCTAGTCAGTCTTCATTACACCGGATTTCAGGGTGAGCTAATGCTTCTAGCTTGGACTGGATCTTCTTCCTCATGTCTTGATGCCTTGAAGTTCCGGCATGGACTAGCTTTTTACTTATTTTAGCTTCTTAGATACTCTTAGATTTAGTAATTTGAGGATAGATGTTCTTGTGATGATGACTTCTAGATTTTGGGGAATAATAGATGTTGAGTTTTTAGAAGTTATTGAATTGATTTTTATTAATGAGTTTAAGTCTTCCGCATTGTATTTTGTTAATTATGTTTGAAATGTCGGGGTTAGATTGGTTGGTTCGCTCACATAGTAGGATAAGTGTGGGTGCCACTCGCGGCTCGGTTTTGGGTCGTGACAATAACAAGACTACTACTAATAAATAATATAAACTTATGTGAGCAATAGTAAAACAACAGTATAAATTACTTAAACAACCTACCAAATGAATGATAAAGAAATAAAATAAACAATAAATAACTAACCCAAAAAATAGAATGATTAACACAAAAGTAACTATAATAAATAAAACTGAAGAAAAAGTACCTAAATTACATTAAAAAATTACTACAGTCATTGGAAACAAACTCAAAACAAACCGATAATCAATAAGAAACAAAACAAAAATAATGAGAATTGAAGAACTAAGATTATCCATTCAACAATAATTATATAAAACCAAGTAAAATAAGGTATAAGCGTAAAAATTTCACCAGAAAAGAGAACCGAAGTTGTAGGGCAGATCTAGTTCGGTGTTATTGCGTTTAAGTCCGGTGTTGTGGTGAAACTCTACCTGACCTGAAAAAACGATGGGTTGTATTGGTATTGAGTCAATTCACTGGAGAAGAAATGGAGCAAGCAATGAGGGTAATCATTGGCTCGATGGAACTTATTGATATCGAGCAGAAACACCTGAAAACAAAAGAAATATATGAAAGGGGAAGAGGGGAAGGGAAAACTTGTACACCTTTAGCTCCAGTTCATCGGAGTTGTTGCAGGAATCACTTGATTGGGGAATAAAGAAAAATTATGGGTTCTTATAGTGGTGGAGTGGCGGGTTTTCTGGTTTGTCACATGTGGTCGGAGAAATTTGAGGAATGGGGTATGGTTGGTGTCGTTTGTTCACTTGTTGTGTGGGTGAGGGACTATTTGGCCAGAGAAAATGGAGAAAAGGGGAGATATGAGCTCGGTTTCGCCGGAAAAATGAAAAAGGAGATGGAGTTTTGAGGTTGTCTTGGTCGATTTTGTGTTGAGCTCGTCCGAGTAACGATGGATCTAATCGGAAAATGTGCCGGGGTTTTGGGGTCTGAAAAAAATGGACAAAACGGGGAGGCAGTGATGGATGTTCAAATGGATCTGGTGGCTATTGTTAAATGGAAGTGAGGGAAAGGTCGAGGGGTCGTTAGTCCGTGAGCTCACTGGAAAAATTTTAAACGATCAAAGCCCCTTCTTTTGTGAATAATACAATCTAAAAATTCATATCTCTAAAAATATTCACCACCCTTTGACTGAGCAAACTTTTATTTAAATAGAGAATAGAAAACAAACAGTAGTACAATGCCACTATCTTAAAATTTTGGCCAAAACCACCAGCTAGTAAAATATCTATTTATGAAATCTTATACATATTGGAAAAAATTTCTTAATCGTGCAAAATATCAAAACAAATATGATATATTTATTTAAAAGAGAATCATAGGCATGCCTACGTGGATCCACCAAAAGCAAGAATTTCCTTTTAAATTTATTTATTTTCAAAAATAATCGTCCTCTCTGATGATGAAAAGTTGCGACTATAATGAAGAGTTGCGTCTTTTATAAAAAATTGTAACTTTTATGAAAAGATCTGACTTTGATGAAAAGTTGCGACTTTAATGAAAAGTTTCGATTTTTATGAAAAATTGAAACTTTAAAAAAAGTTATGACTTTAATAAAGAGTTGCGACTTTTATCAAAACTTGTGACTTTTATGACATGTTGCGACTTTAATGAAAATTGCGACTTATTAATAGTTGTGACTTTTATGCAATATTGTGATCTTTCAGAAGGATTGTAACTTTAGCAAATAGTTGTAACCTTTCTGATAAAGCACAATAAAAATTTATTCACACTACATTTTGTTGCCTATAAATAGTGGGTCTTCCTCTCCTTTTAAAGAACAAAAATTCTGATCTTCTTTATCTACATACGCAATATTTAATATACTAGTGTACTTTGCTCATGTTGAGTAACTTACTAAACCGTTGTTTTTGCATCAATAAGTTTATGAATAGTTCCATCCTGATAGGATGCAATTCTTTAAACCACTTGTATTAGAGGGGAATAGTTTTCTTAAAGGGGACATTGTGCATTAAGTGGACACAATTTTTTTCTTTCTATTTCATTCTATTTTTACATATCCTGGTATGTCTCTTTACACTCATTATTTTATGTTGATGTTATTAATTGTTGTTTTTGAGTGCATATTTTAAGATCTATTGTTTATGTTTTTTTCAAAATTATTGTCTCCGGTTAGATTTAACATATACACATATTGTACATATATTCACTGTGCAGAAAATTATTATGGTACTCAGCCCCAACAAATCGTGGATTGATATTCTATATTTAATTCTATAATTTAAAAGTACTATACATAACCTTACATATTATTTATTTTTACATAAACATGAAATTTCTCAATTATCAATCGAAGAAATTCATTATGCAAGTTCAAAAGTTTTAATTGCTTTCATGTTCGAGGGTAATTTCCTTTTTAAATATGTTAATATTATTTGAATTTTCTCCTAAGTCAAATATCACAATTGTATAAATTATGCAACTTAAATGTTTCTTTTTATTAGAAAATGTGGTTGTGTATATATTCTTATTTTCTTCTTTATTTTCTTTTGAATAATGATTAAAGAACCAATGATTTGTTATTTAGTGATTAATTCATTAACTTAGGTTCTTGAGTTATGCAATAACGACAAATAATTAAATTCATGCTGGAACATTGCTCATATTTTTTAACAACCTATTTTTTTTCATTATTTTCAATGTATGTATATTAGAATTGTTTTTTATGTAACCTTACATATTATCTATTTTTACATAGATATAAAATTTCTCACTTATCAATTGAAGAAATTCATTATGCAAAATTCAAAAGTTTTAATTGCTTTCATGTTCGAGTGTGATTTTCTTTTTAAATATGTTAACATTTTTGAACTTTCTCCTAAGACATATATCGCTATGCAACTTAAATGTTTCTTTTTATTACAAAATGTCTTAGTATATATATTCTTATTTACTTATTTGTTTTCCTTTTAATGTTGATTAAAAACCCAATGATTTATTATTTAATGATTAATTCATTCAGTAGAGGTTCTTGTGTTATGCGATAATGACAAATATTTAAATTCATGTTGAACGTTGCTAATATTTTTTAAGAACCTATTTTTCCATTATTTTTAATGTATGGATATTAGAAAAAAAACTATTTGCAAGTTCAATGCAATTATTATTTATGACCACGCGAATAGCGGGCAAATTACCTAGTTAACAAATATAACATATAAAATGAATATGGAAAAAATGTTACGAGCGTAACCAATGACATTGACATGTATAAAAATGCAATTTAACATTAATAAAGATAAAATGAACAAATATTTGAATGAATTCAATCAATTGTGAAAAAATAATATAAACAGAAATAACTGATAAAAATCTTAATATTTTGATAATATGGATAATTATCATCAAATTGCAAAACATGTATTTTGAACTGTTTAAAAAAATAAAAAATAAAATATTTAAAAAGTATTAACTTTAGAAATATCAGACCAAAATTTGGTGTCAACAAGTTGCCTCTTTGTTTGATTAGGATCAATGAAAGGGATCCTAGTTAAACAAATTTAACTAACCCAAATTTGGTTTGATAAACCTTGAAGAAAAAAAAATGAGACCTTAGTAGAGATTTTGAGCAAGACTCTACGTTTTCCAATGGGACTGAAACAAATATAAGGTAAGGATTGATTGTAAATTGGAAAAACATTCACATACCTTTGATGTTACTTTCAAAATTGCACAACAAGGATAGTGTACCTCTTTGAAAGGAGGATAGTGTGAATAACATGTGACTTTGAGTGAGGTGACATCTTAACTTTTCTTTTGAAAAGCAGACGAACCAATAATGTGTCACTTGAATGGAGATGACAACCCAATCTTGAAATTATTATGTCACTTGTAGGGATGTGATGATGCAACGTGTGTCTCTTGAAAGGACAACATCCAGTTTGAACATAGCATGCCACTTTGAACGAGGTGAGAACCAACGGGTCTCTTTGAATGGCGAGCATCCCAATTTAAATATAGCATGTCACATTGAACGAGGTGAAAACCAATATGTCTTTGAAATGGGGACTACACAACTTAAATATAGCATGTCACATTGAACGAGGTGACAACACAATGTGTCTTTATAAAAGGAGGACGACCCAACTTGAATATAACATGTCGCAGTGAACGAAGAGACAATGCAACATGTTTCTTTCAAAGGTGGACGGCCGAATTGAATATAACGTGTAATTTTAAGGGAGATGACAACTCAACTTGAACATAATGTGTCACTTAAAGGGAGATGAAAACTCAATCTTCAATATGACATGTCACTTTGAACGAGATTACAATCCAACGTGTCTCTTTAAAAGGAGGGCGACCTAACTTGACCTTAATGTTCCATTTGAAGGGATATGACAACCAAACTTGATATAACATATCACTTTGAACTAGGTGAAAACCCAATCTATCTCTTTGAAAGGCAGATGATCCAACTTGAATTTAATGTATCACTTTGAATGAGGTGACAACTCAACATGTCTCTCTTTGAAATGTGGACGACCCAACTTGAATTTAATGTGTTATTTTAAGGGAGATGACAACCTAGTTTGTATCTTTGAAAGGTTGACAAACCAACTTGAATATAACATGTCAGTTTGAAAGAGTTGACAACTAAATCTATCTCTTTGAAAGGCGGAAGACCCAACTTTACTGTAATGTTTCCTTTGAATGCAGATGACAACCCAACTTGAAGTTAACATGTCTTTTTGAATGAGGTGACAACACAATCTGCCTCTTTGAAAGGCAGATAACCCATCTTGAATGCAACGTGCTATTTGAAGGGAGATGACAATTCAATCTTGAATATAAAAAGTTACTTTGAAGGAGATGACAATTCAATCTGTTTCGTTAAAATGCGGAAGATCCCACTTGAAATAAACGTGTCATTTGAAGGGAGATGACAATGCAATCTTGAACTTATTATGAAAGGGGTATCGCAAAATATGCAATAACAATGTTAGTAGCAAATATAACATAAATTCAATATTAATTTTGCAAACATGGTCACATATGAACAAAGTATTAGTTAATGCAACAATTCAAACTTAATAACATCATGAATAATAAAAAGAATGTCAGTGGAATAACAAAATAAAAAGTGTCATATTGAAAAACATGAAAAATATATTTTATAAAGAAAACTTTTATTTGACATTACAAATAAAGTTTTTTAAAAAAAGGAAAGTCATTGGGAAATGTTTGACGACCCAAATTTCAAAATATATTATTTTGAAGGGTATTACTATCCAAAAATATAATATTAACAACGAAAGGATCCACAAAATGTTTAGATAAGTATCAATAAGGTAATGGTCCTGAATGTTGGATTGGATAGGTATGATGACATAATTTTGAACTGATGTCAGTTTGAAAGGTATGGTGATCCAAAATACAATATTAACAATGATACATTCCCCAAAGTTTTTGGACAAGTATTGAAAATTGGGTATTAACCCATTTTTACTTTTTGGACAACGAAACATATTTCTGTAACGACCTGTTTAGTCGTTTTGAGCAGCAGATTTTATTTCTGGAAAACTGGCTGAAACGACAGACCCCATGACGGACCGTCATGGTCACGACGGACCGTCGCAGGGTCTCGTTTCAAAACACTTAGAAATCCTGAAATTGGGTACTGAAAATCGACTCTCTGAACTTCGTAACGGACTTGCAGGACGGACCGTCACAGGTGTGACGGACCGTCACAGACTCCTTAGTGAAAAATGGAGTTCTAGATGTTGCGACGACCTGCATGACGGACCGTCGCAGGCACGACGGGCCGTCACAGGTTGCGTAATCCCAGTTGGAGTCGGATTTCTGGTTAAGTTTTAAGGGACACTTTGGACTATTCTTTCCTTAATTATAAAGTTAGAGGGTTAATATTAATAAGTCTAATTACTTGGGGGTTAAAAGAGGTAACCCTAAGTTAATTAGTGGGTCATTATTACCATCTTTCATTCTTAATTATATATTAATTAGGGTAAAATAAAGAGGGTTTGAATAAAGAAAATAGAAAGAGAAAGAGAGAGAGAGTCGAACGAGGAAGAAGAAGAACAAGCTTGGGGATTTCTTGCTTGATCACTAGTCTTCGGTGGAGGTAGGTTATGGTTTATTTTCTTACGATATTCATAGTAAAACTCTTAATAGCGAATGATATGTGTTAGTAGTATTGTAAACCCTTATATATGCTTAATTATATGCTTGCATGAATATGATTATGTAATTGTGAATAAATAAGCATGATGAAGCTATTGAATCCCAAATCTTGAAAAGAAACCCTAATCTACTTTGTTAATGATGAGGCCTTGGTATAAAGGAAGGCGTGATGAACTAAAATAATGATATTGATGATGCCTTAGTGAGAAAGAAGGCTTTATAAATTGATAGAAGGAGATTAGGGGAACAGAGTGTCACGTTCCGACACATAGAATTAAGGGATCGGGTGTCACGAACCGACACGTAGATTTAGGGGATCAGGTGTCACGAACTGACACGTAGATTTAGGGGATCGGGCGTCACGAACCGACACGTAGATTTAGGGGATCAGGTGTCACGAACCGACACGTAGATTTAGAGGATCGCAGTGTCACGTTTCGACACATAGTAGTAGGGGATCGGAGTGTCATGTACCGACACAAGAGGATTAATGAATATGAGGGAGCGGAGTGTCACGTACCGACACAAGAGAAATAAAGATAATGAATCTTGAAAGATGTTAATATACTCAATCTAATGAACATAAATCCCAAATGAGTTTGTTATTGAGGCTTGAGTCCTCATGCGTGAACTTGACGGAAATTGTTAATGATATAGTACTTGTTGTTGCTACATGTTGAGTATTATAGTTGACTTTATGATATTACTTGATATATATTGTCTTCTATTTTGAGTTGGCCGATGATATCTACTCAGTACCCGTGCTTTGTACTGACCCCTACTTTTATGTTTTCTTCTTTGTATTTGTGGAGTGCAGCAAACGCGCCGTCGTCTTCGACTCAACAGTAATTCAAGCCAGTCTATACTACATCGGAAATTCAGGGTGAGCTAATGCTTCTAGCTTGGACTGGATCTTCTTCTTCAAGTCTTGCTGCCTTGAACTTCCGGCATGGACTAGCTTCTTATGTATTTTTAGCTTTTTAGAATACTCTTAGTGTAGTAATTTGATCATAGATGTTCTTGTGATGATGACTTCCAGATTTTGGGGATAATAATAGTTTTGAGTTATAGTTATTGATTTGATTTTATTAATGAGTTTAAGTCTTCCGCATTATTTTCCGTTGATATATGTTGAAATGTTAAGGTCTAGATTGGTTGGTTCGCTCACATAGGAGGGCAAATGTGGGTGCCAGTCGCGGCTCGGTTTTTGGGTCGTGACAAACTTGGTATCAGAGCATTAGGTTCGTTGGTATCATCACACAAGAACAGGTCTAGTAGAGTCTTAAGGAACGCTAGGGGGACGCCTTTACTTTTCCTTGAGAGGCTATAAGACTTTAGGAAAATTTCACTCTTTCATTCTTTCTTTCGTGCTACTACTTGAGTCCAATTGGTATCTAGGCGATACGAATTGGTATCTGACCATCTTCACTCTATTTCGCAGATGGTTAGAACTAGAGCAACGACCGCGCCAACGACAACACCGGCAAGACAAGAAACGTCTGAGCCAGCCACTGGGGCTGTGGCTCGAGGGAGAACAGCGGCAAGAGGCCGTGGTAGAGGTCGTGGGAGGACGTCCTCTAGAGGAAGAGGATGAGCACCTAGCCCATCTGATGCTAGGGCAGTGACTCCTCCACCGACTGAAGAGGTAGTAAGAGAGGATGAGGAAGGGGAGAATGAACAAGTGCACAATGAGGAAATGCCACCCCAACCTACCCCAGAGATGATCAATCAGGTTCTGGCTTATCTTAGCGGGTTATCTGATCAGGGCCAGACACCCCCAGTGTTTTCTGCACCAGCACCTTAGGTTCCGGAGGTACAACATGCGGCTACTATGGCTCCCCGCATGGATACCTCATTGGAGATAGGCACGTTTCCTCGTCTGACTACGGGGACCATAATGACCAATGATCAGCATGAACTTTTCAGTAAGTTCTTGAAATTGAAACCTCCAGTCTTCAAAGGTGCTGAATCTGAGGATGCTTACGATTTTCTGGTTGACTGTCATGAGCTACTACACAAAATGGGTATAGTAGAACGGTTTGGTGTTGAGTTCGTAAGTTATCAGTTTCAAGGGAACGCCAAAATGTGGTGGCGGTCACATGTTGAGTGTCAACCGACAGAGGCACCACCTATGACTTGGGCCTCATTCTCTAGCTTGTTTATGGAGAAATACATCCCACGGACCTTGAGGGATAGGAAAAGGGATGAATTCTTGAGCCTACAGCAAGGCAGAATGTCGGTTAATGCATATGAGGCTAAGTTTCGTGCTTTATCAAGGTATGCCACTCAACTCTGTTTCAGTCCACAAGAGCGGATTCGCCGGTTTGTGAAGGGGTTGAGGTCAGAGTTGCGGATTTCGGCCTTACAGGTAGCGGCTACGGCAAAATCCTTCCAAGAAGTGGTAGGCTTCGTGATAGAGGTAGAGGGAGTGAAGCCAGATGACTTCACCATGGCAACTACATCAAAAAGGTTTCGAAAGGGAGGTGAGTTTAGTGGTTCCTACTCTAGAGGACAGAGTTCCGGAGGTTACTCAGTTCGACCCATTCAGTCTTCACTACAGACTGTAGTTGGGGGCCCATCTCAGACCGGTCAACACTTCTCTGAGAGACCTCTACTTGACTCTAGAGAGTGCTATGGATGTGGGGAGACTGGACATATTAGGAGAAATTGTCCCAAACAGAGTTATAGACCCCCAATAGCTAGAGGTAGAGGTTGTCATGGTAGAGGCCGTTATTCTGGAGGACGTGGTGGTCGAGGTAATGGTGGTCACCAAAACGGCAGAGGTGATGGGCAAACCGGAGCCACTACATCACAACATGGTAGGGGCAACGGACAAACAAACGAAAGGGCCCATTGTTATGCTTTCCCTGGGAGATCGGAGGCGGAGACATCTGATGCTGTCATCACAATTAATCTTCTGGTTTGTGATTGCATGGCTTCTGTATTGTTTGATCCCCGGATCCACATTTTCTTATGTATCTTCCTCATTTGCTAATGGTCTAAATTTACATTGTGAATTACTTGATATGCCTATTCGTGTTTCTACTCCGGTGGGTGAGTCTGTGGTAGTTGAAAAGTTATATAGGTCTTGTTTGGTGAACTTTGTGGGGAGCAACACTTATGTAGATATGGTTATCTTAGAAATGGTTGATTTTGATGTGATTCTGGGTATGACTTGGCTTTCTCCTCAATTTGGGATCTTGGATTGTAATGCTAAGACAGTAACGTTAGCCAAACGTGGGACAGACCCGTCAGTATGGGAGGGGGACTACACTTCCAATCCGGTGCCTATCATCTCCTTCCTTCGTGCTAAGAAAATGGTTAGTAAAGGGTGTTTAGCTTTCTTGGCCCATCTCAAGGATGACACTACCCAAGTACCTTCGATTGAGTCGGTTTCGGTAGTCCGCGAGTTTTTGGATGTGTTCCCTGCAGATCTTCCTAGTATGCCACCAGATAGGGACATTGACTTCTGTATCGATCTTGAACCGGGCACTCGCCCCATTTCTATACCCCCTTACAGAATGGCTCCCGCGGAGTTAAGAGAGTTAAAGGCTCAACTTCAAGAGTTGTTGAGCAAAGGCTTCATTAGACCAAGTGCATCTCCTTGGGGTGCTCCGGTTTTGTTTGTGAAGAAGAAGGATGGGAGTTATCGGATGTGCATAGACTACCGGCAGTTGAACAAGGTAACTATTAAGAATAAGTATCCTCTTCCTCGCATTGATGACTTGTTCGATCAATTACAAGGTGCTTGTGTCTTCTCTAAGATTGACTTGAGATCCGGTTATCATCAATTGAAAATACGGGCAACGGATGTGCCAAAGACTGCTTTTCGGACTAGGTATGGGCATTATGAATTTGTAGTGATGTCCTTTGGTCTTACGAATGCCCCTGTTGCGTTCGTGAGCTTGATGAACGGGATATTTAAGCCGTATTTGGATCTCTTTGTGATCGTATTTATTGATGATATACTGATATACTCTAAAAGTAAGAAGGAACATGAGGAGCATTTGAGAATGGTATTGGAAATGTTGAGGGAGAAAAAGCTTTATGCCAAGTTCTCTAAGTGTGAGTTTTGGCTAGATGCAGTGTCCTTCTTGGGGCATGTAGTTTCTAAGGATGGAGTGATGGTGGATCCTTCTAAGATTGAGACAGTGAAGAATTGGGTAAGACCCACTAATGTGTCAGAAATAAGGAGCTTTGTTGGTTTAGCTAGCTACTACCGCCGATTTGTCAAGGGATTCTCTTCTATTGCTTCCCAACTGACGAACTTGACTAAGCAAAATGTTCCATTTGTGTGGTCGGATGAGTGTGAGGAAAGCTTTCAGAAGCTCAAGACTTTGTTGACTACTGCACCAATTCTCACCTTGCCAGTGGAAGGTAAGAATTTCATTGTCTATTGTGATGCATCCTATTCGGGTTTGGGTGCAGTGCTAATGCAAGAGAAGAATGTGATTGCTTATGCTTCAAGACAATTAAAAGTGCATGAACGTAACTATCCAACTCATGACTTGGAATTGGCCGCGGTAGTGTTTGCATTAAAGCAATGGAGGCACTATTTATATGGAGTTAAGTGTGAGGTCTACACGGATCATCGTAGCCTTCAGTATGTCTTTACTCAGAAAGATTTGAACTTGAGACAGAGGAGATGGATGGAACTACTCAAGGACTACGACATCACTATTTTGTATCATCCGGGGAAGGCGAATGTTGTAGCAGATGCTTTAAGTAGAAAGGCGGGAAGTATGGGAAGTCTAGCTCACTTGCAAGCTTCTAGACGCCCATTGGCTAGAGAGGTTCAGACTCTAGCTAACGACTTGATGAGGTTAGAAATAAATGAGAAGGGAGGATTGTTGGCTTGTGTGGAGTCAAGATCTTCTTTTCTTGACAAGATTAAGGGAAAACAGTTTGATGATGAGAAACTAAGGCGAATCCAAGATAAAGTATTGCGAGGAGAGGCTAAAGAAGCGACAATCGATGAGGAAGGTGTTTTGAGAATCAAGGGAAGGGTATGTGTACCCCGAGTTGACGATTTGATCAACACTATTCTGGCAGAGGCTCATAGTTCAAGGTATTCTATACATCCGGGTGCAACCAAGATGTATCGTGACCTAAAGCAACACTTTTGGTGGTGTAGAATGAAGCGTGATATTGTTGACTTTATTGCCAAATGTCCAAACTGTCAACAAGTAAAGTATGAACACCAAAGGCCCGGAGGAACACTTCAGAGAATGCCCATTCCTGAATGGAAGTGGGAGAGAATCGCAATGGACTTCGTGGTTGGTCTTCCAAAGACAATGGGTAAGTACGACTCTATTTGGGTGATTGTTGATAGGTTAACTAAGTCTGCTCATTTCATTCCGGTCAAGGTGACTTATAATGCAGAAAAGTTAGCAAAAATCTATATCTCGGAGGTGGTTCGGTTGCATGGAGTCCCACTCTCCATCATATCAGATAGAGGTACGCAGTTTACTTCTAAATTTTGGAAAACACTGCATGCGGAATTGGGTACTAGGTTGGACCTTAGTACCGCGTTCCATCCCCAGACCGATGGTCAGTCTGAGAGAATGATTCAAGTGTTGGAGGATATGCTTCGTGCATGTGTGATAGAATTTGGTGGTCATTGGGATAACTTCTTACCCTTAGCCGAATTTTCATACAATAATAGCTATCACTCAAGCATTGATATGGCCCCATTTGAAGATTTGTATGGGAGGAGATGTAGATCTCCCATTGGTTGGTTTGATGCATTCGAGATTAGACCTTGGGGTACTGATCTTTTGAGGGATTCATTAGAGAAAGTGAAGTCTATTCAAGAAAAGCTTCTAGCGGCGCAAAGTAGGAAAAAAGAATATGCAGATCGAAAGGTTAGAGACTTAGAGTTCATGGAGGGTGAACAAGTCTTGTTGAAAGTTTCGCCAATGAAAGGGGTGATGCGGTTTGGCAAAAGAGGTAAGCTAAGTCAGAGGTACATTGGGCCATTTGAAGTACTTAAGCAGGTCGGGGAGGTGGCTTATGAGTTAGCCTTGCCTCCAGGGCTGTCCGGAGTGCATCCGATATTTCATGTGTCCATGTTGAAAAGATACCATGGAGATGGAAACTACATTATCCGTTGGGATTCAGTTTTGCTTGATGAGAATCTGTCTTATGACGAGGAGCCTGTTGCTATTTTGGATAGAGAAGTTCGCAAGTTGAGGTCAAGGGAGATTGCATCCATCAAGGTGCAATGGAAGAATCGACCGGTTGAAGAAGCCACTTGGGAGAAGGAGGCAGATATGCAAGAAAAATACCCACATCTGTTTAAGGATTCAGGTACTCCTTCTCGCCCTTGTTTTTCTTCTTGTGATCGTTCGAGGACGAACGATGGGTAAATTGGTATCTATTGTAACGACCTGTTTAGTCGTTTTGAGCAGCAGATTTTATTTCTGGAAAATTGGCTGAAACGACGGACCCCACGACGGACCGTCATGGTCACGACGGACCGTCGCAGGGTCTCGTTTCAAAACACTTAGAAATCCTGAAATTGGGTACTGAAAATCGACTCTCTGAACTTCGTAACGGACTTGCAGGACGGACCGTCACAGGTGTGACGGACCGTCACAGACTCCTTAGTGAAAAATGGAGTTCTAGATGTTGCGACGACCTGCATGACGGACCGTCGTAGGCACGACGGGCCGTCACAGGTTGCGTAATCCCAGTTGGAGTCGGATTTCTGGTTAAGTTTTAAGGGACGCTTTGGACTATTCTTTCCTTAATTATAAAGTTAGAGGGTTAATATTAATAAGTCTAATTACTTGGGGGTTAAAAGAGGTAACCCTAAGTTAATTAGTGGGTCATTATTACCATCTTTCATTCTTAATTATATATTAATTAGGGTAAAATAAAGAGGGTTTGAATAAAGAAAATAGAAAGAGAAAGAGAAAGAGAGAGAGAGTCGAACGAGGAAGAAGAAGAACAAGCTTGGGGATTTCTTGCTTGATCACTAGTCTTCGGTGGAGGTAGGTTATGGTTTATTTTCTTACGATATTCGTAGTAAAACTCTTAATAGAGAATGATATGTGTTAGTATTATTGTAAACCCTTCTATATGCTTAATTGTATGCTTGCATGAATATGATTATGTAATTGTGAATATATAAGCATGATGAAGCTATTGAATCCCAAATCTTGAAAAGAAACCCTAATCTACTTTGTTAATGATGAGGCCTTGGTATAAAGGAAGGTGTGATGAACTAAAATAATGAGATTGATGATGCCTTAGTGAGAAAGAAGGCTTGATAAATTGATAGAAGGAGATTAGGGGATCGGAGTGTCACGTTCTGACACATAGAATTAAGGGATCGGGTGTCACGAACCGACACGTATTATTAGGGGGACCGGGTGTCACGAACCGACACGTAGATTTAGGGGATCGGGTGTCACGAACTGACACGTAGATTTAGGGGATCGGGCGTCACGAACGACACGTAGATTTAGGGGATCAGGTGTCACGAACCGACACGTAGATTTAGAGGATCGCAGTGTCACGTTTCGACACATAGTAGTAGGGGATCGCAGTGTCATGTACCGACACAAGAGGATTAATGAATATGAGGGAGCGGAGTGTCACGTACCGACACAAGAGAAATAAAGATAATGAATCTTGAAAGATGTTAATATACTCAATCTAATGAACATACATCCCAAATGAGTATGGTATTGAGGCTTGAGTCCTCATGCGTGAACTTGACGGAAATTGTTAATGATATATTACTTGTTGTTGCTACATGTTGAGTATCATAGTTGACTTTATGATATTACTTGATATATATTGTCTTCTATTTTGAGTTGGCCGATGATATCTACTCAGTACCCGTGCTTTGTACTGACCCCTACTTTTATGTTTTCTTCTTTGTATTTGTGGAGTGCAGCAAACGCGCCGTCGTCTTCGACTCAACAGTAATTCAAGCCAGTCTATACTACATCGGAAATTCAGGGTGAGCTAATGCTTCTAGCTTGGACTGGATCTTCTTCTTCAAGTCTTGATGCCTTGAACTTCCGGCATGGACTAGCTTCTTATGTATTTTTAGCTTTTTAGAATACTCTTAGTGTAGTAATTTGATCATAGATGTTCTTGTGATGATGACTTCCAGATTTTGGGGATAATAATAGTTTTGAGTTATAGTTATTGATTTGATTTTATTAATGAGTTTAAGTCTTCCGCATTATTTTCCGTTGATATATGTTGAAATGTTAAGGTCTAGATTGGTTGGTTCGCTCACATAGGAGGGCAAATGTGGGTGCCAGTCGCGGCTCGATTTTTGGGTCGTGACAATTTCTAACTTGATTAGCGCCAAAAATTAGTATTGTACAAAAATTTCTCATAATTCTTTCTCTTTAAACTGAGATTGACTTCGAGGTAATTCCTATGGATTCAAGCGGTACCCCAAATATACTCAAGTAACGACAAGATTCATTCTTCTTGATACAAACAAAGGTTTTGAACTAGACCTATCATCATGTTTAAAGTTCCCTCACAAGACAGAAAATCACAGTTTGCACATACTTAAAGTGTTTTGATCGAAGGACATATTGAGAAGCACACTGGAGAAAAATGTTCAACGCATGCAATTGTGATACCATAGGTTTGAAGTTCGTGTAAATCTCAGCTAATGTTGGATAATTCGCAATGAAATCATACAGGACTTGTGAATATCTTGTAATGTAGACTTAGGGTCGGGTAGGATAGTCATTTTTTAAAATAAAATTGACTTAATCATTTCTTGAGCATTGCACTAAATTTGTGCTTTCAACGTTTAGTACGCTTTAAGCATTTTATCCTCTTTGTTGTGCCTTCTCTTTTGTACTTTTTGACTTCTTTGAAGATTTACTTTTCTGAGCTTTTTATCCATCTCATCACCTTTTGAATTTTCACCTGATTGTTTGGAGTAATCTTTTTTTTTTTTTGTAACTTGGTATGTTTGAACTTGTGATGAATTTCCAACTCTTCTTTCCTTCCTTTGAAGTCACTTTTGTATTCTTTTATTTCTAGGAGTTCAGTAACTTTTGTTTTTATTAAATTTAAACTTTGAGTCTTCTTTTGAAACTTGTACATCTTTAGTGCTCTCAAGAAAGTCAGGTCAAAAGAGGGATATTGTTTATAAGCACTGAGAAATGGTATAGGCTAAAAATGTGGTTATCCAAAGAAAAATGTTTAAGGCTCACAGTAGAACACATTATTGATTATTGTCATTTGGTAGGCTTTGAAAGGTTAAAACGGGTCAAAGAATGCCTACAATCATTTTTCAAATCAAACATCACTCATGATTTCTCCTCAACAAACATTTATGCAAAGTTCTAAATAGACAAAGCAACATAATTATATTTAACTCTAAAGCTCACCATACAATGCACATGAAACAGTGATTTGGTTTTGTTATATTATTAAATTAATGAAAGATAATATTTTCAAGTGTAACTAAAGTATGAATGAAAGGTACCAAAAGTATCCGTGGTTTAACAAGAAGTCAATTTTTTCTACTTCAAAAATTATTTTTCATAGGAAAACTTGAACTGTGTTGGCACCACCCATGTCAAAAATGATTCCAAAGTATAAGCATTTTATAAGAAAAAAATAAAGAAATCTTTTGATTAAAGAATACCGAACCCAATAGGAGTTCTATGTATCTCATAGATAACTAACATGTTTATGTGGTTCATTTAGATATGACATAAAACCTATATTTTGAACAACAAAAGAATTTTTGAAACAAAAAATAATGAGAACAAAAAAATGAGCCACATTCACAGGTTTTTTTATTATTAAAAAAAAAGTTAACTAGAATGAAGAAGTCGGAGAGTCACATTAAAGGGAGGAACACTCAAATTTAAAAAAAAATATTTTCTATTAAAGAATAAATATTAAAAAAGATTTTTAAAAAAATTAATGAGTCACATGAAGGGCGGACAATCCAACTTAAAAAATGCCAAATAATTTATTTTAATTTTTGAAATGGAGTTAATGAAATAAAAAATGAATGAATCACATTTAAGTGCGGGAAATCAAAACATTAAAATTTCAAACAAAATAATAAAAGATATACAATGAACATACATCATGTACAAAATTTAATGCAAAAGATACAAATCAATTAAGTGTGATGCCTCATAAATCTAGAGTTAGAGCACAATCTTGGTCAAATTTGTTAGGGCATTCCTTAAAAATTTTGCGCCTGTTTCAACTGTAACAACCTCCGATATTCAATCTTGAAAAAACTATCTCATTTATAAAATTGTTGGGGACACATTAACAAAAATTTTGCCTAGATTCAGTTTTGAAATAGATTGAAAGCATATGGGAAAAATGATCGAGACCTTATGGCACCTTTGTATCTTGTTGAAGCAGGAATCAGGTCAACTTACTTCCACATATTAACGTGTAAAAGATATATCACATAACATACAAACAATAAATGCATATCTTACACAAATGTTTTGTAGTGTTGTGTCATCTCAAACAAATGCGCTACATATAAGGTTTTTTCTTCACTCTACACTAGCTGACTAAGAATAATGCATTCTATTTGCCATTTGACAGAAATTATGCAATGAAATGCAATTACAATATGCATACAATTTCATGAATAATGAATAAACAACAATTAAAATAACAAATAATTAACCAAATATACAATATACAAGGTATAACACAAAAAAACAAAATGCTCCTAAATTTGAAAAGATGAACTCATAATGGTTAGATCCTCTATATCCTAGTCAAGTCCCCATTCTGTTGACATCTCTTTGAGAGGGCGCAACGTCGCGGTGACTCACCAAAAATGGTAATTCAATTTAGGGAAAATGCACAAGTACCCCCTCAACCTATGCCCGAAAACTCACAGACACGTTTATAATATACTATGGTCTTATTACCCCCTTGAACTTATTTTATAAACAATTTTCTGTCCCTTTTCGGCCTACGTGGCACTATCTTGTGGACCCAACGTGTGTTGATATTTTTGTAAGCTAGTGTCACGTAGGCCGAAAAGGGGTAGAAAATTATTTATAGGATGTAGGGGGGGGGGGTAATAGGACCTTAATATAGTAACGTGTCTATAGATTTTATGCATATGTTGAGGGGATACTTCTGCATTTTCCATTCAATTTATAAAGAGTTAAAGGGGTAAAAGGGGTTAAAGGGAGTCACCTCGTAATTTTACAAAAACTAGAAAACCAGTAAGCAAATTAACATAAAAATGTGTCTACAAACCAATAGATTCTTGGTGGTGTTCAAGTTATTAGGAAGGGAATGGGTGATGTATCCTTCGAATACACAAGTCTGGGTCCCATTGAATTAATTTTTTTTAAATTGAAGAGGAGATAACAATAATATACATGTACAATAAACTTAGAATATACACAAGTTATATGAAAAAACAATAATATAATAATCGGCCTAAATTTACCTATCGTCGATAATATATAATAATGAATCAAGAATACAATTCGAACTTAATTAGAACGACTTCAATGAGAAACAACTCCGGGTACATGTAAAGACACTTGGTAAATGTGTTAGTAATGAATAAATATTAGTAGATCAAATACTACCTTAAAAATAAAATCCGTCTTATTAACATGAAAGACCTTAGAAATCAACAATAATTTCTTCACCGGTCAATTTTAATAAGCAAAATATAAACATAAACTAAGTTTCTGTTTTTAACATTGAAAAGGACTCTGAAACCGACGAAGAGATTTTTTCATTGGTCAATTTTAACAAATAAAACTATTTAATATATAAAATATCTAAATTATCCTTAAATAAAATGAATAAACATAATAATAGTAATAATGATAATACTAATAACGAAAACAACACCAACAGTAACATTAACAACAAGACTACACTAATAAATAATATAAACTTATGTAAGCAAAGCTAAAACAATAATATAAATGACTTAAACAACCAACCAATAGAATGACTAAAGAAATAAAATAAACAATAAATAACTAACCCGAAAATAGAATGATTAACACAAAAGTAACTATAATCAATGCATTTGAAGAAAGAGCACGAATTAATTAAAAATTACAATAGTTATTAGAAATAAATTCAAAACCAATAATCAGTAAGAAAAAGTGCAAAAATAAAGAAAATTGAAGAACTAAGGTCATCCATTGAACAATAATGATTGAAAATCAAGTAAAATAAAGTTACAAAAATAAAGTTATAAGAGTGAAAATGTCAACGGAAAAGAGAATAGAAGGTATAGGGCAGATTTGGTTCACTGTTATTGAGCTTAACTCCGGTGTTGTGGTGTGACTCTAGCTGGTCTGGAACAGTGATGGGTGGTCTTGGTATTGAGTCGGTTCGCAGGAGAAAAAATGGAGCAGAAATGGGGGTGATCTTGGCTTATTGGAGCTCTTTGATATCGAGTAGAAACAGCAGAAAACAAAAGAAAAATGTGAAAGGGGAAGAGTTGAAGGGAAAACAGGTTCGCATTTTTAGATCCGGTTCATCGGATCTTTGCGCTCGTCGCTAGAGCTGGTATGGAAATCATTTGATTGGGGAAGAAAGAAAAGTAGGGGTCGTTTCGGTGGTGGTGTGGCGAGTTTTCTTGTTTACTGCAGGTGATCGAAAAAGTTGAAAAACGGGGTCTGGTTGGTGCTGTTAGTTTACTTGTTGTGTGGGTGAGAGACTGTTTGTCAAGATACAATAGAGAAAAGGGTAGAAATGAGTTGGGTTTCGCCAGAAAAATAAATGGAGATGTTTTTTTTAGGTTGTCTTGGTCGATTTTGTGTTGAGTTGGTGGTGATTTAGTTCGCTGGAGCAACTGTTGGGATGTATACTATTAACCATATGTTAAGAAATAATATGTATTTGTGAATAAATTTGCTCAATTTCAATAGATCATATATTCGTTTATGGTGTCTATTTACTTATATAATAGATGATTAAGTGTGTAGAGTTTTAGCTTATACACAGATGATTAAATCATCGATTCTTATAAGAATAAAGTTTTTGGTTCACAATATAGGATGGAAAATGGACATGCCATCGGGTACTATTGTAAAAAAAAAAAAGATTATAGGTAATTTATTTTCATTATGACAACTGTATAGTTCCAACTTCTTGTGCTAATACATTTTTTATGTATTGAACGGGACCGAGTAGTGATATTTATTTTAGACTGACTGATGAAAACATATTCTCTAAACTATTAAATATACTTGTATTCTTAATCCTTATATAACTGTTAGATCTGTATATATTAATTATCGTTTTGATTTATTAAAGGGTGAAATTCTGAGATGGGTCAATATGTCTGGTAAGTTGGATGATAATAATATGTATTAGTGAAATAATAAGCTAGTTGATGGAATCCATAACTAGTTTTTATCTTGTAGATTCTCTTGAAAGTCAGTCTATCTTGTAGATACCATTGAAGGTATCTATTCATTCTTCAAGAGATATTTATCGAATTAAATTTTAGTATGTTTATGTGTTCTAGTATTATATATGTTTTAGCATAAGCGGTATTGATTATCTATTATTCATGTAAAGTAAGCTGGAAAGATCCTGATATGCTTCAACTATACATATATGTTATCCAACAATTGGCATCATGAGCCATGTTTGCATCTAAATAAATAACTAATATGAGATATATATTTGTTAATATATGTGAATTGTGAGAAACAAAGAAATTCATTTCAAAGTTTTCTGTGACGGTTTGATCGTTTAGCAAATATAACTTCCTGAAAAGTGAAAATAACAACTCTTTATTTGTTAACTTTGGTTTTATTATTCGAACGTAAGTCATCGTCAGAAAACTAAAACGCTAGCCAATTAATTTCCAACAAGGAAATTGTTTTATTATTATTATTATTAGGCTTTTGATAGAAACCATATTCTTTTTAAAAGAAAAAATAGATGATGTGGTACTTCAAGGAGTAACTTGATTTCTATTTTGAAAAATAATAATAAATTTTAAAATAGGAAAATCAATTAGATGGATAAAAGTTGTGGTTTTTCAATGTGTTCGCTCTTGTGATTTAGTTTATCTTCGAATATATTTTCTTCAATTTAAATCATGAAATACAGGAAGTAACTTGTTATATATGCTTTTTCATTGTCACGCAAGGGCAGTGGATAGTAGAACGACTTAAAGTGTAATTGGACTGATTTTGAATAGAAAATAAGGCAGATGCAGTATCAAATTGTAACCACCCTCACATATAACTTTCGAATTCAACTTTATAAGTACATGTTAAAATTCTCATTCATCGTCCCATGTCGATTTTGGGACCATCTCTTAAGTCATATACGCAGGGTGTGTAATAAGCATAATTTATTTCTCGCTTTAATATATTATGAATTTCATAAGTAATAAATGGTTACCCCTTAAGTAGTTTGTTTATTTGAAATTACGAGAAGTTCTTAATGTTCTATTTATGTGATATTACGATGCATGAATTGAAAATCATTATTATTCAATAGGATGTACACACGTGATCTATTTATTTGATTCTTTAGAATATCTTAAGTTTATCATAGATAAATAGTTCTAAGAGAATACTAGTGCTGAATTTATTTACATAAATAAAGATTTAAGAAAACATATTAAAGGTTTTCACCGGTTATAAAAGGAAAAAATATAATATCTTGAATTTTCAAGTATATTAATTAAGAGAATAATTTGATATAAGAAGATATTGTGTGTCTTAGTAAAAGAAAGGGCATAACATATGCCTTATGCTCATGAGATAATAATTAGAAGAGAATAGAAATATGAATCAAGTTATTTTAATCTTTAACTATGACAAACAATTATTTTTCAAATTTGGTGATAGTTTAGGTGGTCATGAATTTTTATGATCTCTGATTAAGTTGAAATTTGATGGTACCATGAAAATCGTTTAGATGGTTTTAGATAGTTTGTCATATTAAAATTTGATTTAAATATATAATAACATCATTCTTTATGTCAATTATGTTTATGTTAAATTTGAAACATGATTGCACATGGTTATTTACATGAATTGATATAAAAATGTAGGTCATATTGTTTTTATTCCTAATATGTCTAAATCACTTGAATTTGAATTTTGTCATAGATTTGAAAATAAATATTTATATAGACTCTAATTGACCTGAAATTTGGTATGTTCATTGAACGGCCTAGTAAGACGTTCTCATTGCTATGTGGTTATATTTTTTTAGAAAAGGGTCAAAAATATCCCTCAATTTTTTTTATTGGTTGACTATGCCCTTACCGTTAAAATAAAGTTATTATTACCTTTGCTGTTACCAACTTGTCAAATATGCCCCTCAATTGAATCGAAAACCCCAAACAATAAAAATAACCCAATTTATTTATATTAATCAATTTAATCAGACTAGACCCAACATAAGGGACTGTTTCAACTACCTCCAGTGTGCCTTCATCTTTCAACAAGAAAGATCTGTCGATTTTTATGGCAACCATTCTTGCAAGTTTGAAAGGTAATAATATTGTTTCTCTTGATTGACCCTGGAAATCAGAAATATGGAACTCATCCACCACCAAAGCTTACAGAGACTACTCCCCGTATCGGGCATCATTATTCCATTACATGCATCTCTTTAATGCCCCATTCATTTCCTTTGATACTTCCCTAACTATCACTGGTACTCTCTCTAATGTAGTCGACTTGGATTCCCGAGCTGATGTTGTGAAATTTGAACTGATATGATTTAGTAAAGCTGTATAAATAGGTATAAGAAATTCGTGAACACACCTAAGGTGTTTGATAAGTCAAAATAGTTCAGGAAGTGATACAAAAAATGAGAAATAAATAAATTGATGCACCTCATGATTATGGCATAGAAGCTTCTGACTGAATTGCATTTGCTTTGTAATGGTGCCGGAACAGTGATTGCGCTGACGATAGGTTTAAGCGTCTGGGACGTATGAAGGTTGAGAAAGTTGAGGTTTTAGTCCTACTTGTATTCACTTAATCCCAATTAAGTTATGAAAATATCATTCATGTCTTTATAAATGTATGTTTCCGCCATTGAATTTCTCCTTGATGTTTAGAAACAATATGAAGATGAATAAAACGTGCCACATATTAGATGGTTCGGACTCGGGTCGTATATTAGATGGATCAAATTCGGATTAAAATTGGTTAATTTGAATAATCAGGTTATTTTTGTATTTTTGGGCTTTTCCATCCAATTGAGGGGTATATTTGACAAGTTTGGTAACGACAGGGGTAATAATAACTTTGTTTTAATGGCAAGGGCATAATCAACAAATAAATAAAGTTTTGGAGTATTTTTGAACCTTTTCCCCTTTTTTTTTTGAGGTCGCTAAAATGATTTGGAAATTGTTCTTTGGAATTAAAATTTGATTTAGCATGATCGACATCCTTTATATTGGTATTATTTATGTTATATGTGGTACATGATTACACATGATGAGTTAACATAAATTGATATATGATAAGGATGTGGATCTATTCATTTTTGCTTAAATCGTTTGAATCTGAATTTGATCATAGATTTGGTGATAAATATTATTTTTGAAATCCAATTGGTTAGAAAATCAGAAGGTTCATCAGAAATAATCAAATTTGAATACTCATTGTTATGAAGTGTTTTTTTTCAATTTGAGGTCATTTAGATAAATATATTTTTTTGTTTCTTTGTATTAGGAAAATTAATTTTAATGAAAAATTACTTGACTAAGATATAGTGGTGATAGAGATTATTCTCAATAGTCTTCATTACTAAATTTAGTGAAGTATTAAGTTCATGTGTTGGCTTAGACCGTCCTCCCTATCGGATGATATTAATACAAGTCATTAAAAAAATCTCTAGTTTTGATTATATGTATTGACTATCCTAAACTGAGTATTTGATTTGATCTAGGGATAATGATATTCAGTTGACTTAAATTAACATATACTGTCGATGTGAGTTAGCTTTTCTTTTAAATATTTTGAAATGAATATCTGACACCACATATGTATGTTGCATGCGTAGTTATTTTTTCATCAAAATTTATTGTTTAAGTTGCATAGATATTTATGAGGCGTTTTTTGAAATTTAATATTCAATATATATATATAAACATGTTTTTTTCTTTTGGAATTTTAGAATTAGATTCTTTATTCCTATTCTTGTATCTATTTCACAAAATGATGATATATGATAAGAATTACTGAATGGGAAATTCTTAAATTCTATTGTAGTCAAACAACGTTTTCAACAAAATTGATCATATATTTGCAATTTGAAAAAAAAAAGACTCTGATTGATTTGAATTGGTAGATTCATAAGAACGACCTAGTAAGAAATTATTATTTTTTTATCGTTCTATGATTTTTGGTCATAATTGATTAAAAAGTAGTGAAGTATTAGTTTTATGTACTGACTTACACCTTCCTCCCTAACGGATGAAATTGATACAAGTTTCTATGCATTTAATCGTCTAGTTTTGATAATATATACTAACTCTCCTTAACTCAGTAATATAAGATTGGATCAATGTATCTAGAAAATTTTCACTTGACTTAAACTAACAGTAGGTTCTCCAACTGAGTTAGGTCTGTATAAGTTTATGGAGTGAATAATCGGTCATTGTATATGTGTATTGCATGAGTACTTCTCCAATCCAAACGATTAGCTATTCGAGATGCATGCATATGTATGTATAAATAAGCCCTGAATTTCGTTATCCGGGATTACTCAAAATATTACAATCTATTTAATGTATTATGCCTCATATTCTCAATAGACTTTACGCACCCATTTAGTACTACTTAAGCTTTTGTTTTGATAGAGATAAAATAATAATTCAAAGAATGCATTGTACATATACCTTGTATTAGAAGGAATTATTTTATGAGTCTAACTAGATGTGAGATGAATATTTACTATATTTGTTTATAAGTCTCCTATCATTGAGTTTGACTAATATTTCATTTCTAGTGGTATGTTGATGCATGATTTTTTTTATTAATATCGTCTCACATAAATTGAATTTTACTAATCTATCTTATAAGAGAAAGTATCTTTTAAATTAAATGAAACTTATTGTACACTAGCGTCTACGTTATTTATTTTGAATAGAACTTCGAGGTTGGTTAATGGATGGACATCATTGAAAGTGAAGTCACTACCAACATGTGAGTTCTATTTATAAGGAAAAATAACTAAGATATTTTCCCTCTTAAAAATGAAAAGTTGGTAATGATAAGTTAGAATTATTCTATCTTGATTTGTGAGGTAAATGAACATTCTGCCAAGAGGTGACTTTGAGTATTCTAAGATTTCCACAAATGGTTTCTCATGATATGAATATTTTTTTCTGATGTTTTGGTAGTTTGAATATTTAGATAAACAAATCAAAAAATTTAAGATTAATTAATACATCATCAAAAATGTATTAAATCAATGCAGTATGATTTTTGTAACATAAACCTCTTTGCAGAGCTCATGAGTCACATATCCTATAGAATAATTGCATTTCAATTGCTACACTAGACGCTCTATAATAGATTGGTGTAATAGAGAAAAGAAGTAGACTCTTATAAGGATAATAAAAATAACTATTGACTTATTATTAGTTATTTTGTTTCTTTCGGGATAGATTTTAATAACTACATATCACATTCTTAATTCAATTTTTGTCGGATAACCACCTTTGA
The DNA here is from genome assembly GCA_027705065.1 of Solanum peruvianum. Classification (NCBI taxonomy): domain Eukaryota; kingdom Viridiplantae; phylum Streptophyta; class Magnoliopsida; order Solanales; family Solanaceae; genus Solanum; species Solanum peruvianum. The sequence continues at coordinate 29,103,722 of JAKWJD010001766.1, forward strand.
CAACTATAGAACTAGTTGAATTTGACGTAATCTGATATGTGACATGTTCAGATATATTATTGTGTAGCACATGTGCTGAGTGAGAGAATTAGAAAATTGAAATTAAGAACGAAATGTGTGTGTTAATTGGATATACGAAAGAATGAAAGAAGGTTTACTATAGTGTCCTAAAGAACTTAAGGAACTTGTTAACACAATTGTCTAATTTCTAGAAAAGGATCATTTAGTAAACCATGTTCCATGAAGTAAACTAGTTTTACAGGAATTCAACAAACAAATAACAAATAAGTAATTACAAATTCAGAACCTCAAGAACATCCAATGGGTATGTCAGAATTGAGGTTCCATTGCATTTTATGTAGTGGGAAAAATGTTACTAGACATACGAAAACTATTATCTCAAGTAGTGGGAGTGATGTTGAACATATTAAAAGAAAACTTCATGAAAGTTGTTAATTTTTCAATAGTAAAATATTTTTGAAGAAAATATTAAAACTGAAAAACACGAAAGTGTGATTATAATAGTAGTACTTAGTCATAGTGAGAGAATAATAACGTAAATTGATTTGTTTTGTATGCTTTATCGATCTTTTATTATATACCTCATTGAAAGAAGTACACTCTTTGAGGGTATTATGATAAGGTCTCTCAAGATCTAGTACAAAATTGATTTGTTACGACGAAACATTACTAGACAAAATTGCATTAGGACATTACTTGGTAAATTATCATTTGATAAGAAATAAAGGAATGTCTATGAAAGTTGTAAATGCATAGTTCAGAGTATAAGTGGGAGATTGTTAGGGTATATACTATTAATAATCTGTTTAGACATAATATTCTAAAATTTTTCAAGATTAATTATTTAAAAGGGAGATTGTTAGAGTATATAGAATTAACCATACATTTGGATATAGTACATGATAACAATTGTGATGGTTAAAAGTCTAAGTGGGAGATTGTTAGGATGTATACTATTAACCATATGTTACGAAATAATATTTATTAGAGAACAAATATTTTCTCAAAATTTCAATAGATCATATATTCTTTTATGGTGTCTATTTACTTATATAGTAGATGATTTAGTGTTTAGTGTTTTAGCTTATACACAGATGATTAAATCATCTGTACTTGTAAATATAAACTTTTTGGTTCACAATCTACGATGTAAATCAGAAATGTCATTGGGTACGATTGTAACATAAGATATAATGTAATTTATCTTGATTATGGGAACGATATAGTTCAAACTTCTTGTACTAGTACATTTTGTATGTTGAAACTTCTCTCTGTCTCTATGTCTCTCTGTCTCTGTCTCTGTCTCTCTATCTATCTATCTATCTATCTATCTATCTATCTATCTATGTATCTATCTATCTATCTATCTATCTATATATATATATATATATATATATATATAGATATATATATATATATATATATATATATATATATATATATATATATATATATATATATATATATATATATATATATATATATTAATTATCGCTTTAATTTATTAAAATATGATATTTTGATATGGGTCAATATGCCTGGTATGTTGGATGACAATAATATATATTGGTGAAATAACAAGTTAGTTGATGGAATCCATGTCTCGTCATAGAGGTTGAATGATATGTCTTTTTGAGATACTTCTAAGTTTTCATCGTGTCAAATCTTGCAAGTGGATTTATGAATCAGACACATGAATTAAGTTAAGCGGTTGTCTAATGGGAATTAATCATTAAGTTAAATTTGTCAGTAATTTAATTTATTGATTAGTATCGGAAATCTTAACATGGGAAATTACATAAGTGTTTAAGGGAGGATTATGAAATATAATAGAGGAGTGCAATTACAAATTTCTAGTGGAATGATTTGTAATTTATTATGATAAGAATAATTCAAATTAATTATAATGACCATATTTAACTAGATCTCATAATCCTATTTTGATGGAAAAAGGAAGAATAATATGAGTTTTTCTAGTCTTCTAGAAAAACTAGGTTTTCTAGTCCTTTTTGGATTAGGAAGATATCTCTATAAATAGCTCCTAACCTAGAAAAAAGAGGAATTAGTATTCTATTCAATATTTGTCTACCCAAGTATTGAGAGAGTTCGGATGTGACTATGTATCACTGTAGAAGATCATAGATATTGTTTATCTTGTAGATTCGCTTGATGGTTTGTCTAATTTGTAGATTCTCTTGAAGGTCTGTCTGTCTTATAGATTCGGTAATTATCGAATTAAACTTCACAATGTTTATGTGTTCTAGCATGATATATGTTCATAAAATTTATTGGATATCTATTATTCATATAAGCTGTAAAGATCTTGATATGCTTCGTTGTGCATATATGTTATCCAATAGCAACGACGGATCTCGTCGAAAAATGTGGCGGTGTTTTGGGGTCTGAAAAAAATGGAGAAACATGGAGGCGGTGGTGATTGTTCAATTGGATCTGGTGGCTGTTTGGGAATAGAAGTGAGGAAATGTTCGAGGGGTCATTGGTGGTGGTGGACTGGTAGAGCTAAGATGAGCACATCGAAAATATAATAAACAATGAAAGCCCCTTCGATTAATAAAACACTACCAATAGTACAATACCATAATCTTAAAATTGTGGACCAAAACCTCCGATTAATAAAATATTCATATATGAAATGTTATTCATATCAGAATGAATTTCTAAACTGTGGAAAATATCAACATCAATATTGTTAAATGTAATAAACAAATGAATATGAAAAATAATATTAGGAATATAAACAATCACATGTAAAAAAAGCAATTTAACAGAAATAATTTTTTTATAAAAATGAACAAATATTTGAACGAATTCAACCGGCTGTGACAAAATAATATAAACTAAATTAATTATTAAAAATCCTAATTTTTTTAGAATAAGGATAATTATCAATAAATTGCATTAAATTAAAAAACATGCATTTTTAACTATTTAAAAAGTAAAATACTTAAAAAGTATTGACTTTAGATGTATCATACTAAAATTTGGTGTCAACAACTTGCCCATTTGTTTATTTAGGATCGATGAAAGAGATCTTGGTAAAACAAAGTTGATAAAATAAAATTTAGTTTGATAAATTTTGAACAAAACAAATGAGTCATTAGTAAAGTTTTTAGCAAGACTCTACGTCCGTCAATGGGGTTGAAAATAACAAATATCAGGCAAGGATTGAGTGTAAAGTGGAAAAACATTCCCATACCTTTAATGTTACATTCAAAATTGCACAACAAGGATAGTGTACCTCTTTGAAAGGGGACAATGTGAATAACATGCCACTATGAGCGAGGCGAAAACTAAACTCATCTTTTAAAAGGCAGATAAAGCAACTTGAACTTAACGTGTCACTTAAATGGACATGACAATCCAATTTACTTAATATGTCACTTGAAGGGATGATATGCCCGAACGTTTCTCTTGAAAGACAAATATAAAATTTAAACATAACATGTCCCTTTAAGGTGACAACCCAAAATGTCTTTTTAAAAGGCTGATGACCCAAATTATATATAATATGCCACTTTGAACGATGTGACAAACCAACATGTCTTTGAAATGCAGACGACACAACTTGAATGTAGCATATTACTTTGAACAAGGTGACAACAAAACGTGTCTATTTTAAAGATGACTACTTGAGTATAACATTTCACTTTGAATTAGGTGACAACCGAACATGTCTCTTTGAAAGCTGGACAAGTTGACTTGAATATAACGTGCCACATGAAGGGAGATGACAACCTATCCTGGACTTAATGTGTCACTTGAAAGGAGATTAAAACCCAATATTGAATATAACATGTCTCTTTGAACGAGGTTACAATCCAATGTGTCTCTTTGAAAGGTGGACGACACAACTTGTACATAACATGCCATTCAAAGGGAGATGACAACTCAACTTGAATATAACATGTCACTTTGAATGAGGTGACTACTCAAACTATCTCTTTGAAAGGCGGATGACCCCACTTGAATTTAACATGTCACTTTGAACGAGGTGACAAACTAACATGTCTCTTTGAAAGGCAGATGACCCAACTTGAACTTAATGTGTCATTTGAAGGGAGATTACAACCCAATTTGTCTTTTGGGAAGGCTCCGATCCAACTTGAATATAACATATCACTTTGAACGAGGTGATAACCCGATCTGTCTCTTTGAAGGTAGACGACCCAACTTGAATGAAACATATTATTTGTATGGAGATGATAGCCCAATTTGAACTTAACATGTATTTTTGAATGAGGTGACAACACAATCTGTCTCGTTGAAAGGAATAAGACCCAACTTGAATGTAACATGCCATCTGAAGGGAGATGACAACCCAATCTTGAATATAATATTTCATTTTGAAGGAGGTGAAAACTCAATCTGCCTCATTAAAAGGAGGACGACCCCCTTCGATAATAACATGGCATTTGAAGGAAGATGACAATCCAATGTTGAACTTACTATGAACGGTGCGTCAAAAAATATGTAATAACAATGTTTGAAGCGAATGTGACATAAACGCAACATAATTTATGCAAACATGGCCTCAAAGCAAGGGCGGAGGTACACTACACCTAGAGTGTCCAATTAGACCCCCTTGGTTTGAAAATTAGATCGTATATATGTAAAATTATACTTTCAATTATTACATAACACATTTTGGATACCCTTAAACACACTAAAGTTTCATAGCCCAGCGGTATCTTGGACCAACGCATTGTAAAATGCGCATACATACAGGTTCAAATCCTTGTTGCTGCATTTGTTGTGTTATATTTTCAAAAAGCTCATGATTAAGTTCTAATTATAGTTAATAAATCAGTGATATTTTTAATAATTCAAAATAAATATTATCTATTAAAAATCTTAATTAGAGACCTAATTATATTTAATAAGTCCGCTTTTTCCACAAATCAAAAGTCATATTATCTATTAGAATAATCTCAAATTAGAAACCTACAACTTTAAAATATAACAAAAAGCAGTTAACATTGAATTTTATTCATTAAAATTTTAAAGTAATTATTTAATTTAAATTTAATCAATAAATTCTAATTTTTATTGCTATACAGCAACTAAAAGTGAAAAAGGTTCTATATAGAATTTCTTTTTAAGAAAAGCTCATTTGATTTTACTCTTTTTTTTTTCATATCTTGTTGTTAAGTCGTCAAAGGTTGGTTAAATCTTGAAGTATGAAAGTTATATCATCATAAAATGAATTTTCACTTTCTCATTTTTTTTAGTTCAGTTCCTATTAAATAACATGAAAATTCAAGCTAAAAGTTACTTGGTTTGATTTTAAAAAAATTACAATATTTTTTTTCGTTAAAAAAATTTAATTTTAATGTTACATAATTTGATTTTGAAATTCTAGTGCACCCATCTTCAAATTAATTTTTGACCTATGCAATTCTTGGACACCCTTCATGAAATTTCTGGCTACGCCACTGCTCAAATGAAAAAGATATTACCCAAAGAAACAATTCAAACTTAATAACATCATGAATAATAATAAATAATATCAATTTGAAATGGAATAACAAAATAAAAAGTGTCATACCGAACGACGTGACAAACTAATATGAAAAAGAATCATTTTAGTCTAGATAACAAATTATTTTTTAAAAAAATATCATTTTTAAAGGTATGACGACCTAAATTTAAAAAATATGTCATTTTGAATGGTATGACTATCCAAATATATAAAATTAATAATGAAAAAGTCCACAAAAATTTTGGACAAGTATCAACAATGAAATGATCCACAAAGTTGACTTGTACAAGTTTGATGACATAAATTTAAACTGATGTCAGTTTGAAAGATATGATCAAAAATACAATATTAACAATGAAATAGTCCCCAATGTTTTGGGACAAGCATTGAAAATTTGATATCAACCCATTTTTACTTTTTGAACAATGAAATATATTTTTAACTTTATAAGTGCCAACAATTAGTATTGCACAAAAATTTCTCACAATTCTTTCTCTTTGAACTAACATTGACTTCGAGGTAATTCTTATGTATTCAAGCGGTACCCCAAATATACTCGAGTAACGACAAGATTCGTTCATCTTGCTACAAACAAAGGTTTCAAATAGCACCTAATATCATGTTTAAATTCCCTCACCAGCAAGAAAATCACAATTTGTACGCATTTAAAATGTTTTAATCGGAGGACACATTGAGAAGCACACTCACACTAAAAAAATGTTACATGAATTGAATTGTGATACCATAGGCTTGACCTTCATGTAAATCTCAAATAATGTTAGATTAGTTTAAGTGAAATCATGTAGGGATTGTTAATAGCTTGTATTGTAGGCTTAGATTCGAGTAGGATAGTCATTTTGGATAAAAGTGATTTAATCATTTCTTGAGCATTGCGCTGAATTTGTGCTTTCAACGTTTAGTATGCTTTTAGAATTTGATCCTCTTTGTTGTCCCTTATCTTTTATTCTTCACTTCTTTTGAAGCTTTGTTTTTCTGAGCTTTTTCCCCATGTCATCAGCTTCTGAATCTTCTCCAAATTATTTGGAGTAATCATCTTCTTTTGTTGTAACTTGGTTTGTCTGCTCTTGTTGGGAATTTTTAACTCTTTTTTCTATCCTTTGAAGTCATTTCTTGTACTATTGACTTTCAGGGACTTTGGTAACTTTTGTTTTTAAAAAATTTGAACTTTCAATCTTCTTTTGATACTTTCAGGTCTTCCATGAGCTCAAGAAATTCAGGTCAAAAGAGGGATAATGCATATAAGCAATGAGAAAGGGTATAGCCTAAAAATTTGGATATCCAAAGAAAAAGGCTTAAGATTCAAAGTAGAACATACTAAGAATTATTGTTATTTGGTAGGCTTTTGACAGGCTCAATCAGAACAAAGAAGGTCTACAATCATTTATTAACTCAAACAGTACTCAAGATTTTACCTCAACAATCATTTAGTCCATGTTCTAGATCAACAAAGCGACACAATTGAATTTAATTCAAAAGTTCACTGTCACGCCCCAAGCTACCCCCGAGATGCGGACCCCGACCCTAGGACCGCAAGTGATCCCAAGGTAACCATGTTGGCATGATCACGAGTATACTAAAGATAATAAACTATTGCGGAAGCTAAATCATAATTAAAATGAAAAGATGGGGAATACCCATATCCTATAACTGAGATATTTGAAAAAAATGAGTTTAATACAAAAGACATATTAACTCATTACTAAGGTGAATCTAACTATTTATTAAAATAGCCTCTAAGCTAGACTAGAAATACTGGGACAAGCCCCAACTAAATCTAGCAATTATTGAAACTAAATGACTAAAGACTAAAATGAAGCTCATAACTGTTGTCCTAGGAGAATGAGGACTCACCACTGAATCTGCTGAGCTGGAGATTGGGAAATCGATCTATGCGTGATCTGGATGCTGAGAACCTGAACCTACATCACGAGAAGATGTAGCGCACGTATGCGTTAGTACTTGAAACGTACTGAGCATGTAGTATAGAGTAAAACTAAGATAAAACATAACTGAACAAGCACAAAAAGAAGTATAATAATCTGAACGTGATGTGCTGAATTTTGAGCTAACTGGATGAAATGACAAATTTATAACATGCTGAAACTGAATACTGAATATACTGATAAATGGTCAATGCAGGGAGTCTGACTGAACTTTGGGAGCTACTAATAACCGATAATAAAACCACATGAGCTAAATGTGGAGTCCAATGTATACGCCCTGTCGCGAGGACCCAATATACCCTGCCAAACTTATAAAGGCATGCTGCCGTGATCACTAAACTGATTTCCCACAGAGGGGACTTAGAACCTACTTTGCTGGTAGTTCTTGGACTATTGGGAACGCTAAACCCTAGTCCAACTCGGTATTATGCTACTCCGAATGAATTCTGTAAATTTATTGTTTATGTTTTAATTTCTGTAAATACTGGATAGCTCGAAACTAAACATGCACACTGAGAATGCAACAATTAATCTAGTAATTATGCATTTATAACTGAGGGATGCATATATGAAGTGTTTGAAGTATCTGAACTTGCATGTGGAATTCAAGAACTAAAGACATACAAAGCTATGATTTTGAAATTCATGCAATAAACTGAATAAAAATATGATAATCTTATTTGGAACATAAAACTAATAAATTCATAAAGTTCAATAAAAGTTCTAGAAACCCTAGGTTTAATCATGACTAGAGAATCAAGAATCTGAATAAAGGGACCTAATGGGTGAAAGGAACCCACTAGTGAAATCCGACATAGGTGGTGATGAAATCCACGGAAAAATACTTAAGTTTTGAGGCTGGAACTACTAGAGCTTGTGGCGTTCTTGAACTAGGGTTCTTTAGCTTTTTTCTCCTCTCTTGCTTATAATTTTCTATGTTTTGACTTAATTACTTGACTTGATATGTTTTAATTATGTTTCTTGGCTTAAACTGATAAAAATCTGATGATTTAGGGTCAAAACGACATAACTTAGGGTTTAAATGGAGTAGGAAAGGTCAAAAAGACCCTTGGGAAGGTTGCTATCGGGCTTCACGACGGCCAGGACTGACGGTCCATCGTGTGCTCGACGCCCCGTCGTTGGGTCCGTCATGAGGGACTGTTCGACAGACCTTTACTATAATGTGCATAACTTTTTACTCTGAGGTCTGATTTTAGCAAGGTCGGTGGATATGGAAAGATAATTAAATTAATATCTGTGGGTAGGTAATGGGAGACCTAATTCATTTAGTGCTAAGAGTTATGATCATTTTAAGTTGACCAAACTGCATTTCCCCTTAACTTGCTACAAATTTTCCACATTCGGTTAGACCTACGGACCATAGGTCCACCTAAAAACCATGCTTTTCATCCATAGATCTTGTCAGAGAGTGGTTGAAGGGAGTCTTGATCGACGATCATGGACTATGGACCGGTGTTTGACCTACGGACCGTAAGTTCATCTGTTGTCAAAGACTTAACAAATTTTCCTAGGCTAAAATTTTTGGGAGTTTCTGATCCCATCGACGGTTGTGCAGGACGGACCGTGGTTCAGGCTATGGACCGTCGATGCCACTGTTGGTAGCACCTGCATATTATTCTGAACAACTAATTTTTCGTCTGTTTTTGCTATGGGGTGTTACATTATATCCCCCTTGGGAACATTCGTCCTCGATTGAAGACTAAACTAGCTGAAATAGAGGGAGAGAGATGCAAACCCCACTAATAAACATTGAGAACTGAGTTTTGACTGAATTGAGTTCTAAGTACATGCAACTACGCTAAAAATAAAAGTACAAACCGAGAGTACGTGATTCTAAAACTTAATTTACTCATGAATTACTATAAAACTGAAGAGGAACTATTACCTCATGTTGGAGTGGAATCGGAAGGAAAAAGGTAAGGATACTTGACTTTCATGGCTTCTTCTTCTTCCCAAGTAGCTCCCTCTACGGACAGACTCCTCTATAAAACCTTGACTGAAGCGACTTCTTTGTTTCTCAACCTTCTAACCTAACGGTCAAAAATCTCAACTGGTACATCCTCATAAGAAAGACTATCTTTAACCGCCACACTCTCTAATGGCACTATAGAGGCCGGGTCACCCATGCACTTCTTCAAGAGTGAGATGTGGAAGACCGGATGCACTCCTGCTAATTTTGCTGGCAACTCTAACTCATATGTCACCTTGCGAATCCTTTTCAAGATCTTGTAAGGGTCTACATATCTAGGACTGAGCTTCCCTTTATTTCAAAATCTCATCACCCCTTTCATAGGTGAGACTTACAGATAAAAACCCAATCATCAACTTTTAACTCTAGTTCCCTTCTCCTTACATTTGCGTAAGATTTCTGACGACTTTGGGATTTCTTAAGTCTATCTCTAATGAGTTGCACTTTCTCCATAGCATAAAGGACTGAATCTGGACCTATCAAAGTTGCTTCACCTACTTCAAACCAACCAACATGAGATCTACATCTATGCCCATATAAAACCTCATAAGGGGCAATCTGAATGCTGGAATAGTAGATATTATTGTAGGCAAACTCAATAAGAGGAAGGTGATCATCCCAACTACTTTTGATATCGATGACACAAGCTCTCAACATATCCTCTAAGGTCTGAATTGTACGCTCTGCTTGCCCATCGGTCTGTGGATGAAATGTTGTACTAAGGTAAACTTGAGTACCAAGACCTTTTTGAAATGACTTCAAATGAGGGGTAAACTGAGGACTTTTTATATGAGATGATAGACAATGGAACGCCATGCAACCTCACAATTTCAATAAGGTAAAGCTTGGCATAGTCCTTTGCCGAATATATAGTCCTGACCGCCAAAAAGTGAGAAGACTTAGTCATCCTATCAACTATCACCCAAATTAAATCATGCTGTCTGCGAGTTCAAAGTAACCCTGTGATGAAATCTATATCGAATACATCCCACTTCCAAGTAGGAATATCGATATTTTGAGTCATACCTCCTGGTTTCTTATGTTCTACCTTGACTTGCTGTCAATTGGGGCACTTACTCACAAAGTCTTCTATATCCCTCTTCATGCCAATCAACCAATAGACTTTCCGCAGATTGCAGTACATCTTAGTGGCACCTGGATGAATAGAATACCTGGAGTTATGAGCTTCTGCAAGAATATGCTCCCTCCACTCTCCCACATCAGGAACACACAATCTACCTTGGTAGCGAAGTACACTATCTCCCCCTTGAGAGAAAATCTCCACTCTCTGATTGTTGACTGCACCCTTTAGTTCAAGCATGATCGGATGACTCTCTTGCTTTTCCTTAAAAACCACTACCAAAGACAATTCTTCCCCATTCTGAACTGTTACACCGCTGTATAATATGCTCATAAGGAGAACTACCATGCGAGCAAGCCTGTATTCTACTAAGAGCATCGACCACTACATTCGCCTTTCCAGGATGATAATGCACACTCATGTCATAATCCTTAAGGAACTCAAGACATTTCCCTGGTGAAGATTCAACTTTTTCTCGGTGAACGCATACTGAAGGCTCTTATGATCGGTGAACACATCTACATGAACACCATACAAGTTGTATCTCCATATTTTGAGTGCAAACACCACTGTTGCAAGATCGAGGTCATGAGTTGAATAGTTCTTCTCAAGCTCCTTAAGCTTTCTAGAGGCATAAAATATAACCTTATCTCTTTGCATTAACACACAACCAAGGCCAACTTTGGATGCATCTCAATAGATAACATAACCATCAGAACCCTCTGGTTGAGTCAAGACAAGAGCTGTAGTCAGTCTAGTTTTCAATTCTGCGAAGCTTTTCTCACATTCATCTGACCATTGGAACTTGACCATCTTCGGAGTCAACTTAGTCAATGGTGAGGATATGGATGAAAATACATCCACGAACCTTCTGTAAAAACCTGCTATACCTAAAAAACTTCTGATATCTGTAGCATAGGTAGGTTTGGGTCATTGTTTCACTGCTTCAATCTTTTGTGAATTTACGCGGATTGCTTCGCTAGATACAATGTGACCAAGGAAAGCAACAGATTGCAACAAAAACTCACATTTACTAAACTTAGCAAATAACTGGCAATCTTTGAGAATCTACAGAATAACTCTCAAATGACTTGCATGTTCTTCCTCACTCCTAGAGTAAATGAGGATATCATCAATAAAGACGATATGAACAAGTCTAAGTACTGTTTGAACACTTTGTTCATCAAATCCATGAAATATGCAGGGCATTGGTTAGTCCAAACTACATAACTACAAATTCATAATGACCATAACATGTTCTAAAGGCTATTTTCGGAATGTCACTATCTCTGACTTTGAGTTGATGATAATTCGATCTGAGGTCTATCTTTGAGAAATGACTAGCACCCTGAAGTTGGTCAAACAAGTCATCAATCTTGGGGATGGGATACTTATTCTTGATTATGACCCTATTCAACTATCTATAGTCAATGCACATTATGAGGGAACCATTTTTCTTTTTTACGAACAATACTGGTGCACCTCATGGTGAAATACTAGGTCTGATGAAACCCTTATCTCTAAGGTCTTTCAAATGCTCTTTCAATTCCTTAAGCTCTGTTGGAGCCATTATGTAAGGAGGAATGGAAATAGGCTGGGTATATAGAAAGAGATCAATTCCAAAGTCGATTTCCTTTTCAGTAGGGACTCTGGGAAGATCTTCTGGAAATTCATAGACTACCAGAACTGACTCAAGAGTTAGGGTTCCAAGGCTAGAATCCTTAACCCAAACGAGATGATAAAGATAACCTTAGAGGTCATCTTTCTAGCCTTAAGGTAAGAAATAAATCGACAAATAGGCGCTAAGCTACTTCCCTTCTATTTTAAGATTGGTTCGTCTGGAAATTTAAAACGAACAATGCTAGTTCTACAATCGACTGAGGCATAACATGAGTGTAACCAATCCATGCCTAGAATGACATCAAATTCTACCATTTCTAACTTTACTAGATCTGCTGAGCTGACTTTCTAAGATAATTTGACAGGGTAATTTCTGTATACTCGTCTAGCTATAACTGGGTCACCGACAAGAGTAGAGACTGAGAAAGTTTCTGAGAAAGTTTCTGGACTAACACTGAATTGGACTGCTAAACTGAGTTAAAAAAGACAAAGTCATGTCTATTGTATTTCATTGAGTGAACCATATGTAAGTCACATCCTTGAGTTTGTAGGATGCAATTCTCACCTATCACTACGAGTTACTGACATCACACCAAATATTTTCTTGACATTATCAATGAACATCTGTGGGTCCTTACAAACTTGCGACCCTAAAAACTTAAGTGGATTCATCCTAACAAAATCACTAACTCTGCATTGTTCTGGCTGATCATAATTTGAGCCAAAAGCTGCATTAGTATTCTGAAACTCTGCATTTGAACTTCCTTATCTGGGACTAGAGGAACTGCATTTTGCATTCCGTGCATTAGCATTCCATGCCTAAGCTCTACAAAAAGGCATGATCTTAAGTGCACAACGTCAAGTTAGAATGGAATTTGATCAAACCTTACACATAATAAGAGTAACAAAAAAGTGATGTTTTTTTTCCCTAAAACACTTCATAGCCTCCCTCTCATTAGATATGGTGCACTTCACACCCATGAAAAAGGACTCTACTTAGTGCGGCTTTTTCTGACATCCTAGGACTCTTGAACCTAGTGCTCTGATACCAAGTTTTCTCACGCCCCGAGCTACCGCCGAGACACGAACACAAAACCTAGGATCACAAGTGATCCCAAGCTAACCCTGTTTGCATGATCATGAGCATACTAAAGATAATAAACTATTGCGGAAGCTAAATCATACTTAAAATGAAATGATGGGGAAAACCCATATCCTATAACTGAGATATTTGAAAATAATGAGTTTAATACAAAAGAAATATTAACTCAATAATAAGCTGAATCTCACTACGTCTGAAAACAGCCTGTAAACTAGACTAGAAATACTGGGACAAGCCCTAGCTAAATCTAGCAAAAACTGAAGCTAAATGACTAAAGAGTGAAATGAAACTCTTGATTGTTGTCCTCGGAGAATGAGGACTCACCACTGAATCTGCTGAACTGGAGATCGGGAAGTCGATCTATGTGTGATCTGGATGCTGAGAACCTGAACCTACATCATGAGAAGACGTAACGCACGTATGTATCAGTACTTGAAATGTACTGAGCATGTAGGATAGAGTAAAGATGAAATAAAACATAACTGACCAAGCACAAAAACAAGTATAATAATCTGAACGTGATGTGCTGGTTTTGAGCTAACTGGATGAAATGACCAATTTATAACATGCTGAAACTGAATTCTGAATATACTGATAAATGGTCAATGCAGGGAGTCTGACTGAACTGTGGGAGCTACTAATAGACGATAATAAAATCACATGAGCTAAATGTGGAGTCTGATGTATACGCCCCATCGAGAGGACCCAATATACCCTGCCAAAGGTATAAAGGCATGTTGGCGTGATCACTAAACTGATTGCCCACAGAGGGGACTTACAACCTACTTGGCTGGTAGTTCTTGGACTATTGGGTATGATAAACCCTAGTCCAACTTGGTATTATGCTATTCCTAATGAATTGTGTGAATTTACTGTTTATGTTTGAATTTTTGTAAATACAGGATAGCTCGAAATTGAACATGCAAACTTAGAATACAATAATTAATCTAGTATTTATGCATTTATAACTGAGGCATGTATATCTGAAGTGTCTGAAATATCTGACCTAGCATGTGCAATTCAAGAACTAAAGAAATACAAAGCTAGGGTTATGAAATTCATGCAATAAACTGAATAAAACTATGATAATCTGATTTGGAACATAAAACAAATAAATTCATAAAGTTCTATCAAAGTTGTAGAAACCCTAGGTTTAATAATGACAAGAGAATTAAGAATCTGATTGAAAACTAGGGACCTAATGGGTGAAAGGAACCCACTAGTGAAATCCCACATACCTGGTAATGAAATCCACGAAAAAATACTTAAGTTTCAGGGCTGGAACTGCTGGAGCTTGTGGCGTTCTTGAGCTTTTTTCTCTTCTCTTGCTTCTAATTTTCTATGTTTTGATTTAATGATTTGACCTAGACATGTTTTAACTATGTTTCTAGGCTTAAACTGACTAAAATCTGATGGTTTAGGGTCAAAATGAAATCACATAGGGTTTAAAAGTAGTTGGAAAGGTCAAAAAGACCATTGGAAAGATTGTTATCGGGCCTCACGATGGCCAGGACTGACGGTCCGTCGTGCGCCCGACGCCCCGTCGTTGGGTCCGTCGTGAGAACCTGTTCGACAGGCATTTACTAAAATGGACATAAATTTATACTCGGAGGTGTGATTTTATCAAGGTCGATGAGTATGGAAGGATAATTCAATTATTTATCTGTGGGTAGTTCATGGGAGACCTAATTCATTTTGTGCTAAGAGTGATGATCATTTTAAGTTGGACCCAACTACATTTCCTCTTAACTGGCTGCAAATTTTCCACCTTCGGTCAGAGCTACGGACCGTAGGTCCACCTACGAACCATGCTGCTCATCCATAACCATTGTCCTAGAGTGGTTGAAGGGAGTCTTGAGGACGGTGATGGACTACGGACCGTCGTTTGACCTATAGACCGTAAGTCCGTCCGTCGTTCAAGACTTAACCAATTTTTCTAGGCTGAAATTTTTGGGAGTTTCTGATCCCATCGACGGTTCTGCAGGACGAACCGTGGTTCAGGTTACGGTCCATCGATTCCACCGTTGGTAGCACCTACAGATTTTTCTGAACAACTAATTTTTTATTTGTTTTTGCTATGGGGTGTTACATTCACCATACAATGCACATGAAACAATGAATCTGGTTTTGATCAAATCTTAAATAAATGAAAGAGAATATTTTCAGGTGTTGTAAATATTATGAATCATAAGTACCAAAAGATTCTATGGTTTCACAAGAAGTCAATCTTTTCTATACTACAAAATATTTTTTTGTAGTCACACCTTAACTATGTTGGCACTAACCATGTCAAAAATGATTCCAAAATATAAACATTTTTTTAAAACAAATTAAAAATCTTTTGTAATAAAGAATACCGAACCTAAAAGGGTATTCCTACCCGTTTAATGAATCACATTGGAGGGTGGACAACCCAACTTAAAAAAAGCCAAACAATTTTAATTTAATTTTTGAAATAGAGTTATTGAAATAAAAAATGAATGAATCACAATAAAGGACTAAAACATAAAACTGTCAAACAAAAGAATCAAAGATATATAATAAATATACATCACCTACAACATTTAATGCAAAAGATACAAATCAATTAGGCGTGATGCCTCATAAATATGGAGTAAGAGCAGAATATTGGTGAAATTTTTTAGGGCACTCATTGTCCCTTGTTTCAACTTTAGCAACCTCCGATATCCAATCTTGTAACAAGTTTCTCATTCGTAAAATTTTTTAGACCTCTTTAAGAAAATTTGTCCCAGATTCCGTTTTGAAATAGATGGAAAGCTTACGGTGAACATGATTGAGCCCTTATGGTGCCTGCATATCCCATTGAACAAGAATCATCCAAAGTAGTTCCAACAAATACTGAGATGAATAATGACTGGACTTTGATTAGAAAGAGTGACTTTTAAATAATGGACTATCATACAACATATTCACATATAAAATGAATGCATATCTTATACAAATGTGTCTTAAGTGTTGTGTCATCTCAAGCAAATGCGCTAAATAACAAGGTTTTGGCTTCGTTCTACACTAGATGACTTAAAATAGAATTTGAAAAGAAACCTGATTATCCGAATTGGACAAACTCCGGGGTGAAGTATAATAAACGACGTTGGATTACCACAAGTCAACTATTCATTTATCACTTCAAATAAATTCGAAGATGCTTTTCTGAAGGATAATAGTGGAAAGCCACATAACCACATTTTTCCTAATGCATTTTTTTTGTCATTTGATAAAAATTATTCCATGAAATGCAATGAAAATATACATACAGTTTCATGAAAAATTAATAAATAACAAGTACAATAACAATAATTAACAAAATATACAAGATACAAGGTATAATACGAAAAACAAAATGCTTCTCAATTTGAAAATATAAACTCATAATTGTTAGAACTTCTATATCCCCAAAGCGAGTTGTCATTCTCTGGACATCTCATTGAGAGGGAGCAACGTCATGGTGAGTCACCAAAAAATAGTAATTCAATTCATAAAGTTCTAAATGGGTAAAATTGGGTTAAAGGGAGTTGGCATCTAATATTTGAAATACTAGGAAACCAATTAGAAAATTATCTTTAAAATGTGTCTTCAAACCAATAGATTCTAAGTGGGGTTCAAGTTATTCCAAAGGAAATGGGTTAGCCATCCTTTTAAATCAACAAGTGTGAGCCTCATTGAATTCATTTTTTCAAATTGAGGAGGAGGTAAGAATAATATACAAGTATAATAAGCATGCAATGTACACAATTCATATGATAAGTGAATAATATAATAATCACCATAAATTTACTTATGGTTATTAATATACAATAATGAATCGAGAATATAATTCAAACTTAATTCAAATAACTTCAATGAGATGCAACTCTAGGTACCTGTAAACCCAATTAGTAAATGTGTTAGTAATGAATAAATATGAAAAATCAAATGCTAACTTAAAAATAAAATCCTTCTTATTAACATAAAAGTCCTTGGAAATCGATGATAATTTCATCATCGGACATTTTTAACAAGAAAATTATAACATAAACTAAATTCCATCTTTTAACATTGGGAAGGCCTCCAATGTTGATGGATAGATTTTCCCATTGACCAATTTTAACAAATAAAACTATATAATATAGCACAAAATATCTAAAATTAACCTCAAACAAAATGAATAAACATATTAATAGTAATATTGATAATACTAATAACGATAACATCAACACCAATAACATTAATAACAAGACTACTACTAATAAATAATATAAATCTATATAAGGAAAAGTAAAATAGCAATATAAATGACTTAAACAACCAATCAATAGAATGACTAATAAAATAAAATAAACAATAAATAATTGAACCAAAAATAGAGCGATTAAAACAAAAGTAACTATAATCAATTCAACTAAAGAAAGAGCATCCAGATTACTTAAAATAATTGTAGTCATTAGAAATCAACTCATGCAAACAAATAATTAGTATGAATCAGAACAAAGATAATGAAAATTAAAGAACTAAGGTCATTAGTCAACAATAATGATATTAAACTTAGTAAAATAAAATTCTAAGAGTAAAAATATCACAAGAGAAGAAAGCGGAAGTTGTAGGGCACATCTCGTTCGCCATTATTGAGCTTAACTCGGGTGTTTTGGTTAAACTCTAGCTAGTCTTGAACAACAATGGGTGATTTCGGTATTGAGTCGGTTTAAAGGAGAAGAAATGGAGCTGCAACGGGAATGACCTTTGGCTCAATGGATATAACACATAGAAAATCCAAGACGTGTTATAGAGCCTAATATAAGTGTCACAATGTCTAGATATTTTCTTCAGGTCCATTTTAATGTATATAAGTCATTTAGTAAGTCTAGAAACCATAATGTCCAAGAACGTTCATGACACCGGAAACTAGTTAAAGGAGGTACTAGCATGCTTTAGCCTATTTAACTAGCTTTTAGAAGTTGAGAAATAAAGGATGTCAAACTTGTATTTAAGTTGATTCATAGTGAAAGAGTCTGGGTACGATTCCCTAAGGAACAACCAAGGGCTCTTAAAGAGGACCCTTACGTTTGGAGTAAAACACTACCTGGGCAGTGTGCACCCACGAAAGTGCATTGACGGGGCGTGGGTTGATGGACGGGGCGTCGATGGCATCGGTCGACCAAAAATTATCCAATTCATTGGACGGACTTATGTGGAGAGTCTCTGACCAAGACTGTGGATGTGCAGCACGGAAGGGGGGGTCGTTGACTCGCAGACGAATCGTTGGTCAAGGTTATGTTTATGAGGGTCCAATTTCCAGCACGTTTTGACTAAGTCTAAAATAATAAATTAAAGGGTTTGTTGGTTATCTAGGCATTAATGTAAGTATAATTAAGTTTATTAACCCCCACCCCCACCCCACCCCAAATATAAATACCCCAACTCCATTAGACTAATGACAACTCAAAAAACAAAACTCTCTTCCTTCTCTCTTCTTTTTCTCTCTAGTAGAAACACCATTGAAGACAAAGCTAGGGGAGGGTTTTCGGAGATTTAAAGGAACAATTTCATCATAAATTATTCATATATCATTAAGGTATGAGATCTAATTCACCTTTAAAACCTCTTTCCTCCAAGGGTTCCATCAAATTGATTTCAAAAAATTGAGTTTTCAAGAGGGTTTCATCAAATCTCGAAATTGATGTTATGAATTGATTTGTTTATTATTTATTTGGATATTATGAATATATTGACATTTATTCTAACTTAATTATGATATAACTTGATGGTTTGGTCTAGTTTTAGAAGAGGACCTTAACCCTTAACCCTAGGTTTTGATCTTGATATGAATTAGATTGTATAGGTTCAATTGACTTGTTATTGGTAAAATTACTAATGTATAATTTTGTTACACTAATCATGAATGAATTAGGGTTATTTTTAGTTTTCCATGCTAGTTCTTCAGAAGATGATCTAGGTTATGAAGTATGTTGAGAATTGACCTAAGTATATTGTCTTAAACTATGATCTAGTATTGAATTATGATGTAATCATTCCTTTAGCCTTGTTATAATATTTTTTATTAACTAATAATGATGTATACCCAAATTGGGTTGAATTGAGGGTTTGTTGTTGACGTTGATGATGAACTATGAAGGATACGTGGTAAGTATTGTGATCCCTATCCTTTACTTCAAATTGTGGTTAATTGTGATTAAGTCATGATGTTGTATTGGAGTATGCCTTGTATTAGGATTCATAGGGTTGTATGATGTAGAATTTAAATGTCATGATTATGATTGTGAGGTATTGGTTTAAGGTGGAAATGTTATAAGGATAGTGGATGATTTGTCAATGTGCCTTATCATGATATGAGAATGTTAATGTGCTAACCTCACCTATATGAATTGTAATGAAAGGATAATACTCATGCAATTATTATTGATCTATGATGATTACGATGTAATAAAAGGGTTACAACCTATGACCAACAATAGCCTATGATGATTAATAAAGACATGAAAGATATTTAAAAAAAGGACTCTAGCTTAGCACCGAGTGAACTAATGTGAGGAGTGTCCCTTCCTACATAGGGAAGGTAGGATCACTAATGTACTATTGATATTTGGGACTATGATGCATGTAGCGTAAAGAAGGTCCCAACTATATCTCCTAGTTCTTGAACTATGTTTCCCCCATTGGAATACTAGCTACTGGATCCACGTAGTTTCTATGTTCATGTTTTGGTATTACTTTAGCAAGTAGTCCGCCTTATTTTGGTGTTGGGTTCCATAACACCGGATTTCACTTTGGATCACGTTGTATATGTCGGTTATGGAAAGATGTTCCCAAAAGGGAAAATGAACTAAAGGAACGAACTCTAACTATGATAACCTAAGGGGTCTATCTTAGTCTTGATAGAGGTATGGGACTCTACCTAAGCATTGCACAAGTCAGCCTTCAGGGGAGTCTTCGGAGGACGTTCTTATCTATGAATATGCTTATGATGATATATGATTTTGAAAATGATGAACTTGCACATTGTTGATATTATATGATAATTAGATTCATTTAAGTATATGTGTTGGTCTATATGGTTAAAGTAAGATGATATGTACTCTTAAATTGTATGATATGTGAAGTAGGATGTTGGTCATGATTCTTGTCGGGTTACTTGATTGAGAAAGATCATGAGGTTTCGCTTGGTCATTGCACTTGTTGACTTGATAGGGGTTCATTGGTAATTGTATTGCTTTGGTAGGTTGAAATGCACTCTTATACATGCTTGTTGCAAATATGACTTGATGATATGTATTCGATTATATGATAAGCATGTTTACTTGAATTATTTTGGTGTTGTTGGTCTTGTAATTTACATGCCTATGACTTAATAATCATGCATTATTAGTTTGTATGGTTGTGTAAAATATGCATAAGTGTTTCCAAAGAAAATTGTGTACCTTTATGATATGTCCCTTTTCTTAGAATGATTTCAAAGTATATGTGCATATGGTTTTATACTTAGTTCAAGTGGTGTACTACCCATTTTCTTCCTTTTCCCCAATATTTTAGGTTCCGGTCGTTGAAATTCTTAGAGGACAACTTGAAGAAAGCTTGGATCTCTTATACATCAAAGTAGGGTAGGTCCTCACTTTCAGAGGGCGATGCCACTATCTAGCCATTGAGGTTTTTTTTGAGTTTAAGACTACTATGTTCTTTCTTTTTCATTTAGTATGAAACATTCTTTAAGCCATGTGAGGCGTTCTTACTTGAGTATGGGTTATGTCCATGTTATTAAACTCTTATTAAATGGTTATGAGATGAGACAACTATTATGACTATGTTATAATTATATACTTATGTGAAATAGAAGTAGAAGACTAAGTAATCTTCTTATACGAACGGTCTATCTATACTCGATATATATATATATATATATATATATATATATATATATATATATATATATATATATACAAACACACACACACTCTGTGTATGTAGTTTTATATGTAAACCTCCAAGTAAACGTAATGAAATGTTTTAAATTTTCTGCTAAATTTGACCTATGAATGTAATGATGTAAGATAAGAGGCTAGTCTTAGTCCTCAAAGAGGACGATGACGCCGGTTACGTCTAAAGGCTATTCCAGAAGTGATAAAGTTGGTATCAGAGTATGAGGTTGAATTATCTTTGAGTCAATGTCTCTCTCGACCACGTCTATGTAAGTTCATATTCATAATTGCGTAGCGCACCACACTTATAGATAGGAAACCACATGATGCTTAGGAAACTCTTACTTTCTTGGAAATCCAATATCGTCCTTAAGAGTATTAGCTCTATGTGCTTTTGCATCTAATCCTATGTTGTGATTTTAGGCAATGAATACCCGAAGGAATGTGACACGACTTGAATAAGAGATTTCCACTACAGGAGTTCATCCCCGTGATGATCGAGTTCCTCCTCTTGAGGAAGATGCAAATGATGACCAAGCTATGCTGAATCATCCTCGTTTGACAGATAAGAACATAAGGGCCTCTCTTCTACTACGGCCTCTCGTCTAAGGGACTTCACTATGATGAACTCTCCTACTTTTTATGGGTCCAAGGTTTAAAACACCATCAAGAGTTCATAATTGAAATCTAGAAGATCCTCTCTACTATAAGGTTGTTTACTAGTGAGAAGGCCGAGTTGGCCACCTATAGACTCAAGTATGTGGATCAAGCACGGTATCCAATAGATGGACAATAAGCCTTTAAGAAGTGGACTCGTGACTTGGGAAGTGTTCAAGAAGGCTTTTGTTGATCGGTTCTTTCCTACGAAGAATAGGGAAGCTAAAATGGTGGAGTTTATCAATCTTTGTCGAGGAGGTATGGGTGTTCATGAATACTCCTTGAGATTCACTAAAATTTCAAAATATGCTCCTTCTTTGGCTTCCGATCCTAGGGATTAAATGAGTCGTTTTGTGATGGGGGTGTTGTATGATTTGAAAGAGAAGTGTCATTCGGAAAACTACATGGCAACATGAACATTTCTCATCTTATGGTTCGTGCCCAACATATAGAAGAGGCAAGGGCTAAGAGAAAGAGTAGAGATTCTAGAGGGGATGATCTTTGAAGGAGGTTTTTCAAAGAATAGACTGGAGATACAAGACAAGCCTAGGTTTAAGAAGTGAGTTTCTAATCAAGTTCCTTCTAAGTTTCCTAAGGCTAGGGATGTGAGGGTGTCTACCCCTTAGCGTAAGAAGGGAAAGGGCACTAGTTCACCAACCGAAAAGCCAACTTGTCGAAAGTGTGGCAAGAAGCTCTATAGTGATTTTCTTAAAGGGACGGATAATTTTCTTGGTTGTGGTAAAAGTGGGCACAAGTTTAGGGATTGCCCTAATAAGAGTGGTCAAGACAAGGGTAGTGGTCAAGTTTAAGCAAATGGTTCGACTGAGGCTCCAAAGAAGAAGTTCTTCTATGCTCTCTGCTCTAGGGGTGAGCAAGAGACTTCTCCCAACGTGGTGAACGGTATGTTGAAAGTATTATCTATTGATGTATATGCCTTACTTTATCCAGGTGCTACCTTATTAATTGTTACTACTATGGTAGCTAAAAAGTTTTACATTGTGCCCGATATCTTGCATGAAACTTTATAGTGTCGGCACCGATGGGTGAGTCAATTGTTGCAAAAAGGGTGTATAGAAATTGTCCTATAATGTTTCCCATTAGGGTTTTTTTATGTTGAGCTAGTAGAACTTGATATGCTTGATTTTGATTTCATTTTGGGTATGGATTGGTTGCATTCTTGCTTTGCTTTTATAGATTGTAGAAAGAGGGTGGTGAAGTTTTACATTCCAAATCAACCCATTTTAGAGTTGAAGGGGGGAAATTCTATTCCTAGAGGTCCTATCATCTCTTGATTGAGTCTGAGATTTAGACTCCAAAATTCCTCCCATTGAGTCGGTCCTCGTAGTGAGTGAATTTCCGGAGGTTTTTTTTTAATAATCTTCCCAGCAATCCTCCCGAAAAGAAAATTGATTTTGGAATCGAGTTGTTACCAGATACAAATCCCATTTCAATTCCTCTTTATAGGATGGGTCTAGCTGTATTGAAAGTGTTGGAGGGTTAACTCAAGGATTTACTAAACAAGGGTTACATTAGACCTAGTATTTCCACGTGGTGTGCTCCAATTTTGTGTGTTAAGTATAATGATGGGTCACTTAGGATGTGCATTGACTACCGCAAACTCAATAAAGTCATTATTAAGAACAAGCATCCTCTCCTCGGATGATGACTTGTTTGATCAACTTTAAGGGGCAAGCTATTTTTCTAAGATTGATTTGAGATCAGGGTATCACCAACTTAGGGTGAGAGGTGAGGATATACAAAAAACGACATTTCGGACTAGATATGGTCATTATAAGTTCTTTGTAATGTATTTTGGTCTCACGAAAGCCCGACGACGTTTATGGATCTCATTAATAGAGTATTTTGAAATTACCTAGAATCATTTGTCATCGTCTTCATTGACCATATCTTTGTATATTAAAAAAATGAGGGTGATCACATGAACCATTTAATGCTGGTGTTACAAGTGCTTTAGGAGAATCAATTATTTGCCAAGTATAAAAAATGTGAGTTTTTGTTGAGATCAGTGGCGTTTCTTGGTCACGTCATCTCTAGTGAGAGAATTGAGGTCATCAAAGGAAAAACGAGGTGGTCAAGAATTAGCCTAGTCCATTGACTCAAACTGACATTAGGAGTTTCTTGGGTCTAGAGGGTTATTATCGGAGGCTTGTGGATGCTTTTGCATCCATTGCATCTTTCTTGACTACTTTGACCCAAAAGAGTAAGAAATTTTAATGGTCAGAGGAATGTGAAAAGAGCTTCCAGATTTTGAAGGATAGCCTTACTTCAGCTCTGGTGTTGACTTTACCGTAGGGTACAAATAGTTTCATTATGTATTGTGACGCATACCGAGTGGGATTAGGGTGTGTGACTATGCAACATGTGAATGTAACAGCCTATGCTTCTTGGCAACTTAAGGTACATTAGAGAAACTATCCAACTCATGATCTTGAGTTAGCGACCGTGGTATTTCCTTAAATGTATGGAGGCATTACTTGTATAGCGTCCATGTTGATGTGTATACCGACCACAAGAGTCTTCAATGTGTGTTTACTCAAAAGGAGTTGAATCTCCGACAAAGAAGGTTGTTGGAATTTTTGAAGGATTACGACATGAGTTTCCTCTATCACCCCGACAAGGCCAATGTGGTTGCGGATGCTCAATGCCGTATGACCATGGGTAGTGCATTTCACATAGATGAAGCAAAGAAAGACGTAGTGAGAGATGTTCATAGGTTAGGTAGATTGGGTGTGATGTTGGGAGATTCTCCGAACGGTGGTTTTATGGTCCATCATAACTCCGAGTCATCTTTGGTGGTTGAGGTAAATTCCAAACAACACCTTGATCAAGCATTGATGGAGTTAACGTAAACGGTTCTTGGCAAAATCAATGAGTCTTTCTCCTTAGAGGGGGATGGTTTCTTGAGGTACAAAGGGAGGTTATGTCATTCCAATATAGATGGTTTAAGGAGTCAGATTCTTGAGGAATCGAATGGGTCCCGTTACTCCATTCATACGGGATCAACAAAAATGTACCATGACCTTAGGAAAGTATTTTTGATGGGAAGTTCAAAGAAAGACATAGAGGAATTTGTCGCTATGTGTCTAAATTTCCAAGAAGTAAAAGCCAAGAATCAAAATTCATGTGGCCTGCTACAAGATATTAAAGTTCCTACTTGGAAATGGGAAGACATAAACATGAATTTTGTAGTAGGGCTGCCTCCGACTCAAAAGCAATATGACTCTATTTGAGTGTTTGTGGATAGGTCGACCAAGTCAACTCACTTTATTCATATCAAGTCTACTTATTTGGCAGAAGAATATGCAAGGATATTCATTGATGAGATTGTGTTTCGCCATGGTATAACGTTATCCATCATATTGGATCGGGATGCACAATTCACATCCATGTTTTGGAGGTAATTCCAAAAAGGTTCGGGATTTATTATTGATTTCAAGGAAAATTGGTATAAGCATTTTCCTTTGATTGAGTTTGCTTACACTAATAGTTTTCATTCATCCGTATCAATGGCTACCTATTAAGAGTTGTATGGTAGGAGGTGTAGGTCTCCTATTGGATGGTTTGAAGTGGGTGAGCCTTGAATTCTTTGTCTAGATTCAATTTATAAGACTTTGGAGAAAGTCCTTATTATAAGGATTCACTTGCAAACTGTCTATAGTTGGTAAAAGTCTTATGCCGATCACAGGAGAAGCAATTTAGAATTTGAAGAAAGTGATAAGGTGTATTTGAAAATTTCGCCTATGAAAGGGCTGCTTAGATTTGGCAAGAAAGCGAAGTTGAGTCCTTGTTATGTGGGTCCCTATGAAAACTTGCAAAGGGTTGGTAAGATTGCCTATTAATTGAAACTTCCTAATGAATTGGCTTTGGTTCATCTGATTTTCCATTTTTCCATGCATAAGAAGTGTATCGCTTATCCCGAGTCTATTCTTCCTATTGAGGGTCTAGGTGTGAAAAATAATCTCTATATGAGGAAGGTCCGATTCAAATACTTGATAGACAAGAAAAGAAATTGAGAAATAAAGAGGTGTCTTCTGTAAATGTGTTATGGAATAATCACCTAGTTGAAGGTGCACATGGGAGGCTGAGGCCGAAATGAAATCCCATACCCTAATCAATTTGATAACTAACGTTAGTACTTCTTAATAATAATGAAATTAATGAATTTTTTTGTTGAAGTTTCTTGATTTTTGACGAAGTTATGCACAAGGTGCATTTTTATGTCTTTATAGTGAATTATAGTGAAATTCAGGCGTTGGATTTGAAGTTTGCAATTTTGTTTGTTTTGAATCATGTTGTGCATTTCGATATGGTAAGTGTTTATGAAATGATATGTAGAATATTGATAGGTTGAAGTTTTGTATAATTGACTAATAAGTGCTATGTTGAGTACTTGTTGTTGTGAGAAGGATATTCCTGATAATGAAATGTTGAGTCGTATATGTGGTAATTGAAGCCTTTTAAATTGTCTTATGTAAGTGATATTGTTGATGTTGTTATCTATTGTTGTTGGTTGGGCTGCTAGTTTGGAGTCTATTCATTTCTTCAAAAGATTTTAGCGTTATTCGAGGACGAATGTTCCTTAGGGGGGATAATGTAACACTTCAAAAATCCAAGACATGTAATAGAGTCTAACATAAGTATCATAAGGTCTAGAAACTGTGTTAAGGTCCATTTAAATGAATATAATTCATTTTAGGAATTCTAGAAGCCAAAACATTCCAAGAACGTCCATGACGTCTGGAAACTAGTTCAAGGAGGTACTAGCGTGCCTTAGCCTATTTGACTTGCTTTTAGAAGTACAAAAATTATGAAAATGGTGGAAGGATGCTTAACATGTGATTAGATTAATTCATAGTTCAAGTGTCCTGGTAAGGCTCCCCAATGACCAACCAAGGTCCCTTGAGGGGAACCCTTGCGTTTGGAGTCAAACACTGTCTGGGATGTGTGTACCCACAAAAGGGCATCGATGGGACATCGATCCCATTTCACGACCAGCAATCTTAGACAATTCATTGGAGGTATTTATGTGCACAATCTCTTACCAAGACTACGGATGTACAACACGGAATAGGGGGTGGTCATCAACTCACAGACGGACCGTTGGTCGAGGTCTTGTCTAGGAGGGTCCAATTTCTTGCACATTTTGAGTATGTATTAAATAATTAATTATGGGGTTTTGTTGTTATTTAGGTACTAAATAAAGTCTTATTAATTTATTTAACCCCCCATATAAATACCCCGACTCCATTAGACTAATACAACTCATAAAACAAAACTCTCTTCCTTCTCTCTTCTTTCTCTCTCTAGTTGAAAACACCATTGAAGACCAAGATAGGTGAGGTTTTTAGGGGTTGTAAAGGGAATATTTCATAATCAATTATTCATCAAAAATTAATGTATGGGATCTTATTCACCATTGAGACCTCTTCCTCAAAGGGTTCCATCAAATTTATTTCAAAAAATTAAGTTTTAAAGTGACTTTCATCCAATCTCGAAATTGATGTTATAAATTGATTTTTATGATTTCTTTGGGATATTATGAGTAAATTAACATGTCCTCTAAATTAATTATGATATATCTTGATGGTTTGGTGTAGTTTTTAGAAGAGGACCCTTAACCCTTACCCTAGGTTTTGATCTTAATATGAATTATATTGTATTATTTTGAATTTACTTTGTTATTGGTTGAATTACTATTTGATGATTTTTTTACAATAATAATAAATCAATTAGGGTGTATTGTAGTGTTCCATGCTAGTTCATGAGAAGATAATCTAGGATATGAAGTATGTTGAGAATTGACCTAAGTATCTTGTCTTACGTTATAATGTAGTATTGAACTGTGATGTAGATTCCTCTAGCCTTTTTAAATTGTTGGTTATTGACCTATGATGATTTATACCCAAATTTAGTTGAGTTGAGGGTCTGTGGTAAGACCTTAATGATGAACTATGGAGGATACTTGGTAAATCTTATGATCCCTATCTTTTACTTCAAATTGTGGTTAATTGTGATTAAGTCATGATGTTGTATACAAGTATGCCTTTTATTAGGATTCATAGGGTGGTATGACGCTGAATTGAAATATCTTGATTATGATTGTGAGGTATTGGATTAAGATGTAAATGTCATAAGGATGGTGAATGATTTGCCAATGTGCCTTATCATGATATGAGAATGTTAATGTGCTAACCTCACCTATATTAATTGTAAGGAAAGGATAATACTAATGCAATTCTTATTGAGATATGATGATTACGATATTATAAAAGGGTTAGACCCTATGACCTACAATAAGTTATGATGATTAATAAAGACATTAAATACATTTCAAAAAGAGACTCTAGCTTAGCATTGATTGAACTAAAGTGAGGAGTGTCCATTCCACATAGGGAATGTAGGATCAATAATGTACTCTTGAGTTTGGAGACTATAATGCATATAGCATAAAGAGGGTCCCAACTGTATTTGCTAGTTCATGAATATGTTTCCCCCATAGGAATATTAGCTAGTGGATCCACGTAGTTGCAATGTTCATTTTTGGTATTACCTTGGCAAGTCGTCCACCTTTTTTTTGTGTAGGTTTCCATGACACCACATTCCACATTAGCTCATGTGGTCTATGTCGGTTAGGGCAACATGTTCCCAAAAGATAAAATGAACTAAAGGAATGAACTATAACTATGATAACATAACGGGGTATATCTTAGTCTAGGTAAGGGTATGGGACTCTACCTAAGCATTGCACTAGTTAGCCTTGAGGGGAGTCTTTGTAGATGTTCTTATGTATGAATATGCTTATGATGATATATGATATGTACATGATGAACATGCACATTTTTTATACGATATGATTATTTGATTCACTTATATATATATATATACATATGTTGGTCTATATGGTTAAAGTAAGATGATATGTACTCTTAAATGCTATGTTATGTGAAGTAGGATGTTGGTCATTATTCTTGTTGGGAACATGACTGAGTAAGGTTATGAGGATTTGCTTGGTCATTGCACTTGTTGACTTTATAGGGGTTCATAGGTAATTGTCTTTCTTTGTTTATGTTTAAATGCAATCTTATACATGATTGTTGCAAATAAGACTTGATGATAGAGTTAGTTGAATATGTATTCGATTATATGATAAGCATGTTGACTTGACTAGTTTTGATGTTATTAGTCTTGTGATGTACTTGTCTATGACTTAATAAACATGTGTTGGTTTGTATGGTCTTGTTGAATATGCATATGTGTTTCCAAAAGAAAATGCATACCTTTATGAAATGTCCCTTTAATTAGAATGATTTTAAAGTATGTATGCATATAGTACTATACTTAGTACAAGTGGTGTACTAACCCCATTTCTCCCTTTTCCCCAAATTTTAGGTTCCGGTCGTTGAAGTGATTAGAAGACGACTTGAAAAAGGCTTTGGATCTCTTAATTATCCAAGTAGAGAAAGTCCTCAGGTGATGCCACTATCTAGATAATGGAGTTATTTTGAGTTTAAGACTATCATGTTCTTTCCTCTTCATCTAATATGAAACATCATTATATAGCCCATGTGAGACATTCTTACTTGATGTATGGGTTATGTCCAAGTTATTAAACTCTTATTATATGGTAATGAGATGACACGACTATTATGACTATGTTATATTTTATATACTTATGTGCAATTAAAGAAGAAGACTAAGCAATCTTCCTATACGAAGGGTCTATGTATACTTGATATATACACACACACACACACACACACATATATATATATATATATATATATATATATATATGTGTGTGTGTGTGTGTGTGTTTGTGTGCTATGTGAATGTAGAGTTAAGTAGATGTAATTAACAGTTTTAAATTTTTCGCTAAATTTTACCTATGAATGTAATGATGCAAGCTAAGAGAATAGTCTTAGTCCTCAAAGAGGTCGATGACGCCGGTTACGTCTAGGGGATACTCCCAAATGTTACAAACTTGGTATCAGAGCATTAGGTTAATTTTTTTTTTAGTCAATGTCTCTCTCAACAACGTCTATGTATGTTTGTATTCATAATTGTGAAGCATGTCATACTTATGGATAGGCACCTACATGATGTTTAGGAAACTCTAACTTTCTTGGAAGTCAAATTTTGTGCCTTTAGAGTGTTAGCTCTGTGTGATTTTGCATCTTATCCTATTGTTGTGATTTTATGCAATGAATACCCGAAGGAATGCGCAGAAAGACGTGAATAAGAGATTGTCAATGCGGAGTTCCTCCCCGTGGTGATCAAGTTCCTCCTCTTGAGGAAGATGTGAATGATGACCACACTTAAGTGAATCCTCCTCCTTTTAAGGACGAGAAAATAAGGGTCGCTCTTCTCCAAATGGCCCAATCCATCACTATCTGAGCACAAGCGGCCTCTACTCATGCTCAAGCCATGATGGCCCAAGCTAATCGGGAGGTTGTACAAGGGGCAAATCAACAAGTTGCTACTATTTCCTCCCGTCTAAAAGACTTCACTAAGATGAACCCTCCTACTTTTTATGGGTCCAAAGTTGAAAAAAACACCCAAGAGTTCATTGATGAAATCTAAAAGATGCTATGTGCTATGGGGTTGTCTACTAGTGAGAATGCCGAATTGGCCACCTATCATCTCAAGGATGTGTCTCAAGCATGGTACATCCAGTGGAGGGACAATAAGCCTTTTAAAGGTGGACCCGTAACTTGGGAAGTGTTCAAGAAGTCTTTATTGATCGGTTTTTTTCTAGAAAGAAAAGGGAAGCTAAAGTGGTGGAGTTTATCAACCTTCTCCAAGGAGGTATGAATGTTCATTAATACTCCTTGAAATCAACTAAATTTTCAAAATATGCTCCTTCTTGGTTTCTGATCTTAAGAATGAAATGAGCCATTTTTTGATGGTGGTGACAGATGATTCGCAAGAGAAGGGTCATTCGACTATGCTACATGACAACATGAGAATTTTTCCTCTTATGGTTCATGCCCAACATGTAGAAGAGGCAAGGTCTAAGAGGAAGAGTAGAGATGCTAAGAGGGCAAGATGTTTTGATGGAGGTTGTTCAAAGCATAGTCTTGAGATACAAGACAAGCCTAGGTTTAACAAGAGGGTTTCGAATATAATTCCTTCTAAGATTACTAAGGCTAGGGATGATAAGGTGTCTAATCCTAATCCTAATAACGTAAAGGTCACTCGTTCACCAACCAAAAAGTCAACTTGTGGAAAGTATGGCAAGAAGCACTATGGTTATTGTCTTAAGAGAACATATAATTGTCTTGGTTGAGTTAAAAGTTTGCACAAGGTTAGGGATTGCCCTAATGTGAGGGGTCAAGACATGGGTCGTGGTCAAGTTCAAGCAAGTGGTTCAAATGAGTCTCCAAAGAATAAAGGCTTCTACGCTCTCCGCTCTAGGGGTGAGTAAGAGACTTCTCCCAATGTGGTGACCGGTATGTTGAAAGTCTTCTATATTTATGTATATGCATTACTTGATCCTGGTGCTACCTTATTATTTGTCACTCGTATAGTAGCTAAAAAGTTTGACATTGTACCCAATATCATACATGAAACTTTTATAGTGTCTACACTGGTGTGTGAGTAGGTTGTTCAAAAAAGAGTGTATAGAAATTGTCCTATAATATTGCCCAATAAAGTTTTTTATGTTGAGCTAGTAGAACTTGATATGCTGAATTTTGATGTCATTTTGGGTATGGATTGGTTGCATTGTTTCTTTGCTTCTATAGATTGTGAACGAGGGATGTGAATTGTTTGAAAACATGAAAAGTGATCTCAAAAGGGTGTTTATACCACATAGTTAGAGTCCATGATTTATATTTCGAAATTTCTCCCACTGAATCGGTCCCCGTAGTAAGTGAATATGCAAAGGTCTTTCCTAATGATTACCCGGTGTTCCTCCCGAATGGGAAATTAATTTTGGTATCGACTTGTTACCGGATACAAATCCCATTTCAATTCCTCCTTATTGGATGGCTCAGTCCGAATTAAAAGAGTTAAAGGCTCAACTCAAGGATTTACTAGCAATGGTTTCATTCGACCTAGTATTTCCCCATGGGGTTCTCTGGTTTTTATTTGTGAAGAAGAAGGATTGGTCCCTTAGGATATGTAATTATTACCACTAACACAATAAAGTCACTATTAAGAAAAAGAATCCTCTCCCTCGGATTGACTGCTTGTTTGATAACGTCCAATGGGCAAGCTACTTTTCTTAGAATTATTTGAGATCGGGGTATCACCAACTTAGGGTGAGAGGTTAGGATATACCAAAGACGGTATTTTCGACTAGATATGGTCATTTTAAGTTCTTAAAAATGTATTTTGGTCTCACAAATGCCCCGACTTCATTTATGGATCTCATGAATAGAATGTTTCAAAATTGCCTGAATTCATTTGTCAATGTCTTCATTGATTACATAATGGTATATTTGAAAAATGAGGGTGATCAAATGAACCATTTGAGGATGGTGTTACAAGTTCTTAAGGAGAATCAATTATTTACCAAGTATAGAAAACGTGAGTTTGGCTGAGGTCAGTGGAATTTCTTGGTTACATCATCTCTAGTGAAGGATTTAAGGTTGGTCCAAAGAAAATTGAGGCGGTCAAGAATTAGCCTAGACCAGTGACTGAAAAAAACATTAGGAGTTTCTCGATTCTAGCTGGTTATTATTGGAGGTTTGTGGATGATATTGCATCCGTTGCATCTCCCTTGACTACTTTGACCCAAAAGAGTAAGAAATTTGAATGTTTGGAGGCATGTGAAAAGAGATTCCAAATGTTGAAGGATAGGATAAATTCCGCTCCGGTGTTGACTTTACCGTAGGGTACAAAGGGTTTCGTTGTGTACTGTGACGCATACCGAATGGTCTAAGGGTGTGTGCTTATGTAACATGGAAAGGTAATAGTCATTGCTTCTAGGAAACTTATGGTTCATGAGAGAAACTATCCAACTTATGATCTTGAGTTAGTGGTCGTGGTATTTTCATTAAAAATATGGAGGCATTACTTTTATGACGTCTATGTTCATGTGTATACCGACCACAAGAATCTCCAATATGTGTTTACTCAGAAGGTGTTGAATCTCAAACAAAGAAGGTGGCTGGAATTATTGAAGGATCACGACACGAGTGTCCTCTATCACCCCTGCAAGGCCAATGTGGTTGCGGATGCTTTACATCGTATGATCTTGGGTAGTGTGTCTCACATAGTTGAAGCCAAGAAAGACCTAGTGAGAAATGTCCATAGGTTTGTTAGATTGGGTGTGAGGTTGGAAGATTCTCTGAATGGTGGTTTTATGGCCCATTGATATACTGTGGTTTCACGGTATTATTAATACTTTTTCCTTAAGTTTTGTGTGTCCAAAAGCCTTTTTGTGCTAATGTTTATATAAGTTTCTTTTTATTTTGGAGGAAATCAGTCCAAAGCTGAATGCAGAGATTTTGAGCGAAGAAATGCAGAAGAGACCACCTACGGAGCTTATGACGGTCCGTCGTGCTTGTGACGGTCCGTAGGTGGCAGCGTAGTGCAGCTGCTGAAGGAAGATGGGGGAGTCTGACCAAGTGTGGGGTTACGAAGCTTGTGACGGTTCGTCGTGTCTATGATGGTCCGTCCTGCAGGTTCGTCATGAAGTTCAGAGAAGTAATCCCAGTACCCATATTCAAAGAGTTAAAGTGTTTTGGAAGGAAGGCCCTCGACGGACCGTTGTGCCTATGAAAAAGAGCAGCAGGAGAAATTGCATAAGTATGGGACGACGAAGTCCATGACGGTCCTTCGTGACCATGACGATCTGTCGCGAGGTCCGTCGACCCAGCCACATTTTGGCAGATTTCCAGCAAATAGAGTCCTTGTTTAGTTAGGTTTTTATTTTTTTTATAAATAGTTGGAAAAACCTCGTTTTTGAGATTAGACTCCGGATAGTTAGACTCGGGATAGTTAGACTTTGGATCATTGTTAGACTCTTAGATTGTTAGACTTTTGATTATCATTATACTTTTTGTGAGATTATTGATTACATTAAGATCTTGCAAGGATCTTTGGTGATTAATCAAGAAAACTTTTGGATTTTACACTTCCTCATTGAAGTAAGTACATGAATTCTTATATAATATATTTGAATATTGTGATTATGACTATGGGTAACTATACTCCATAACTAGGGTTGTGGGAACCATATGCAAATAATGAGATAAAACCTAACTAAAATAACAATTCTAGAATGGTGTCTTGCAGGTATTAATATTTCTTTCGCTTTGAAGTCTTTTTAACGGATGGCCAATGTTAGAACTCGCCTTAATGCTACTTGCCAGACCAAGGAGGTAGATAATAGGAAAAGAATTAACAACATAGATTTAGTGTATACTATATAATAGGCTAGTATTGAATGGTACGAGGTAATAACTTAGTCAAATATCGAATGTGATGCTTAACATGAGGTAAAGATAAGGGTTAGGATAACAACACACGTAGCCGAACCAAGGTGTTGAGTGAGATTTTCTAGATGCCGGACCAAGGATTTAGAATTACATAACTTATCACTTTGCATGCAAGATACTAGGAAAGAATTGTTATAGTTAGAATTAACAAGTTATGAACTTGTGGGGAACACGTAAACCCTAGTTACTTTGATTAATTGATTAAAATCCAACATTCAAAGCTGTTAAGTGTCTCTTTCAATTGCGGTAGTTATTTTCATTCATTTAAAAATAGAAACCCCCCTTTTTATTGTTTTTACTTTCCAAGGAAGTCATTTACAAAACAATAGTAATAAAAGGTTGAAGTTAAGTCTAGACTATTTTCCTCGTGGGAACGATCCCAACCCCACTAGTAGGGTTATTTACTTGACACGACCGCTTTACTTCTTATTTGAGAAGTAAGTTTGAGTGTATCAAATTTTGGCGCCGCTGCCGAGGAAAGTAGCTTTTAGATTAACTGAACTTATTACTATAGTTTAGTTGATATTTTCTTGATTTTACTTTGTTTTATGGTTTTTGATTTTTTTTCAGAACTATCCTCCTTGTATGACAAATACACGAAGAGGAAGAGAACCCTTGTTTCCCTACGATCACGAATTAGAGCGTACACTCCGCAATCTGGATCGAAACTTGGAAACAAATGATGATGATCCGAACCAGAACATCCCAACTCCGGTTGATGTTCATGGTCAGTTGTTACCCGATGCTCCAGGTGAACACCAATTCAGGGGACAAAATCCCGCTCCACGGCCCCAAGCATACAATAGAGGCTATGATAACATAGCAGACTCCGATGGACCACTGGTTTTGCCTCCTCTACCCACAGGCCACACTTTGGTGGTAACTAGTAGCTTGATGCAAATGATCACTGCCACATGTTTGTTTTCAGGTCTACCCTCTAAGGATCCACATGCCCATATAGCTAAGGTAAGGGTAGTATGTAAAAGCTCTGTAGGGAGGCCTGATTTGGATTTACATGTAATAGGTCTCAGAGTGTTTCCACTCTCACTGACGGGAGAGGCTTCTATGTGGTTCACTGAGCTCCCATACAACTCAATCTTCACTTGGAACCAACTAAGGGATGTCTTCTTAGCACGCTACTATCCGGTCTCCAAGAAACTAAACCACAAAGACAGAGTGAATAACTTTCTGGCACTACCAGGAGAGTTAGTTAGTAGTTCTTGGGATAGATACACCTAATTCTTGAGAAGTGTTCCAAATCACAGTATATATGATGAGTCATTGAAGGAATACTTCTATCGGGGACAGGATGATAACAATAAAGCGGTGTTGGACACTATAACCGGTGGATCTTATGGGGATTGGCCTTATGCTGAGATCGCTGAAAAATTAGAGAAAATCTCCTAGAATAACAAAGTTTGGAGTATAAGGAAGTCTGATACAGGGAGAAACACCTTCGTAGTGCAGTCCACTCACAACCCAGCCACAGATGAGATTCGTGATGAAATGGCTCAGATTAGAACTTAGCTTGGGTTGGTACTCAAACATGTCACTAGGGGTGTAGAAAAGATAAATGCAGTAAACTACTTGTCGAAACCACCGCCATAAAATGATGAGTGTTATTATGAGGAGGATTCCTATGCGGTAAATGAGCAGACAGGGGGTTTCCGACCGAGCGCCCAAGGCTCAAATCAGGATATTTGGCTTCAAGGTCAAGGAAATCAAGGTCGGAACTATGGTAACTACAATCGTGAGGGTCATTATGTCCGAGATGGAAACTACAATCGCGACAACCACTTCAACAAGGGTGACTATGGTAATAGAAACGACAGGAATGGACCCTATGTTCCTTCTCAAAATCATGAAGTTACTCCTAGGGATGGTGGAGGTAGTATGTCGCGAGTTGAGGATATGTTGCATAAAAAGATGAGGAGGTTCGATGCTAGTGATGAGCACATTAAAGAGTTGAGGAATGATTTAGCGGGTATTGGGCAAAAAGTCGATATACATGCAATATCGATTAAGCAACTTGAGTTACAATTGGCCAACTTATCTGTAACTGTGAACACACGTCAACCGGGCACTGTTCCTAGCAACACTTTCCAAAATCCGAAAAATGATGGACATTGTATGGCAATTACTACTCGCGGTGGCAAGTAAACCATTGACCCACCTATGACGTCTAATGAGAAAAAGGTGACACAAGATACTGATAAAGTGGTAGATGTTGATGGTTAATTAGAGGATAACACTGCAAAAGATGCTGAAGTGCCTAAAAAGGTAACTCGCATGCCTAGGCCACCACCTCCATTTCCTCAAAGATTGTTGAAAAAGACCGAGGATGGTAAATATCAGCGTTTTATAACAATGTTGAAGCAACTTTCTATCAACGTCCCTTTTGTAAAAGCTTTAGAAAAAATGCCCGTTTACGCCAAGTTTATGAAAGATCTGGTCACAAAGAAAAGATTGGTCACTTTGGAGGATGATGATAGAATGCAGCATTGTAGTGCTATTGCTACAAGATCTCTGGTCCAAAAGAAAGATGATCCAGGTGCGTTCACTATTCCTTGTACAATCGGGCTATTACATTTTGCGAAAGCATTATGTGATCTAGGGGCAAGCATAAATCTCATGCCCCTATCGATTTACAAGAAGTTGGGTTTGGGTGATCCAAAGCCCACTGCCATGCGGCTACTGATGGCTGATCGAACAGTAAAAAGGCCTATAGAGATACTTCACGATGTGCTAGTAAAAGTGGAGTCGTTCATATTTCCGGCAGATTTTGTTATTCTTGATTGTGAAGTCAATTTTGAAGTGCCCATTATTCTTGGGAGTCCATTCCTTTCCACGGGAATAGCCTTAGTAGACATGGAAAAGGGGCAGATGAAATTTCAGTTGAACAATGAGCAAGTGACCTTTAACATTTGTAGGTCCATGAGGAAGAGTGGTGAGCTCTAATCGGTATCTTCTATATCCTACAACATGGGTGAGACATCTGAGACACAAATAGAAGAACGTCTAGGTGTACAAGCATTAGTGGCAGTGATAATGAAATTTGATAGCGATTGCATTGAAGAGTATCAGTCATTAGTCGCGGCTCTTGACCAAGTTGATGTTGGGTTTAAACCGAAGAAATATGAGCTAGATATGAAGAATCCCGAGTCCCCACCCGCGAAACCATCTATAGAGGAGGCTCCAAAATTAGAACTAAAAGCTCTCCCACCTCATCTCAGGTATGAATTCTTACGAAATGGTGACACTTTGCCGGTAATCACTACATCAGACCTGAATGAACAACAAGTTCAGAGTTTGGTGAAGGTGCTAAAAAGGTTCAAAAGAGCTATTGGGTGGACTATTGCGGACATTATTGGGACCCCCCCTGGTATTTGCTCTCATAAAATCCAACTCATGCCTGATCATAATCCAAGTATTGAGCACTATGGACGCTTAAATACTCCTATGCAAGAGGTGGTAATGAAGGAAATCATTAAGTGGTTGGATGTCGGAGTAATCTATCCAATCGCCGATAGTAGTTGGGTATGCCCGGTCCAGTGTGTACCTATGAAAGGGGGAATGACTGTGGTCCCCAACAAAAGAAATGAACTTGTTCCAATGAGACCGGTTATTGGATGGAGGGTGTGTATGGATTACCGCGAACTAAATTCATGGATTGAAAAAGACCACTTTCCTATGCCCTTCATGGATCAGATGTTGGATAGACTTGCCGGAAAAGGGTGGTACTATCTTCTTGATGGTTATTCGGGGTATAATCAGATTTCTATTGCACCAGAAGATCAAGAGAAAACCACTTTTACTTGTACATATGGGACCTTTGCATTCAGAAGAATGCAGTTTGGGTTGTGCAATCCACCCGCCACATTTCAGAGATGTATGATGTCGATATTTTCTGACATGGTGGAGGATACTTTAGAAATTTTTATGGATGATTTTTCTGTGGTTGGTGATTTATTCAAGCGGTGTTTCACCAACTTATCTGAGGTCCTTAAGAGATGTGAAGACTGCAATTTAGTACTAAACAGGGAAAAGTGTCATTTCATGGTGAAAGAGGGTATTGTGTTGGGTCATCGCATTTCAGAAAAGGGCATAGAGGTTGATCGAGCTAAAGTCAAGGTAATAGAGATACTTCCCCCACCGATCTCTGTGAAAGGTGTGAGAAGATTTCTTGGGCATGCAGGTTTTAACCGAAGATTCATCAAAGACTTTTCAAAGATTGCACATCCATTGTGTAAACTGTTGGAGAAAGATTGTAAATTTTGTTTTGATGAATCCTATTTTAAAGCATTTAGTGAGCTAAAAGAAAAATTGGTGTCTGCGCCTATCATTATTACTCCGGAGTGGAACAGTCCATTTGAGGTGATGTGCGATGCTAGTGGGGTGGCTCTTGGTTTAGTATTGGGACAGAGAAAAAACAAAATCCTTCACCCCATTTACTATGCTAGTAAAGCCCTAAATGAAGCTCAGAAGAACTACACAGTAACCGAGCAAGAACTCCTTGCAGAAGTCTTTGCTTTTGAGAAATTCTCTCCTATTTGCTAGGTACTAGAGTTAAAGTGCATATTGACCACTCAACACTGAGATATTTGATGATACAGAAGGATGCAAAACCTAGGCTGATTCGTTGGGTATTACTGCTACAAGAATTTGACTTTGAAGTGATGGATAGAAAAGGAACTGAAAATCAAGTTGCTGATCACTTGTCTCGTCTAGAGGATGAAGCTATGAGAGAGTTAGGGGATAAGTCGAGGTTGATCGCATTTCAGAAAAGGGCATAGAGGTTGATCGAGCTAAAGTCGAGGTAATAGAGAGACTTCCCCCACCGATCTCTGTGAAAGGTGTGAGAAGCTTTCTTGGGCATGCAGGTTTTTACCGAAGATTCATCAAAGACTTTTCAAAGATTCCACATCTATTGTGTAAACTGTTGGAGAAAGATTGTAAATTTTGTTTTGATGAATCCTGTCTTAAAGCATTCAGTGAGCTAAAAGAAAAATTGGTGTCTGCGCCTATCATTATTTCTCTGGATTGGAACAGTCAATTTGAGGTGATGTGCGATGCTAGTGGGGTGGCTCTTCGTTTAGTATTGGGACAGAGAAAAAACAAAATCCTTCACCCCATTTACTATGCTAGTAAAGCCCTAAATGAAGCTCAGAAGAACTACACAGTAACCGAGCAAGAACTCCTTGCAGTAGTCTTTGCTTTTGAGAAATTTCGCTCCTATTTGCTAGGTACTAGAGTTAAAGTGCATACTGACCACTCAGCACTAAGATATTTGATGACAAAGAAGGATGTAAAACCTAGGCTGATTCGTTGGGTATTACTGCTACAAGAATTTGACTTTGAAGTGATGGATAGAAAAGGAACTGAAAATCAAGTAGCTGATTACTTGTCTCGTCTAGAAGATGAATCTATGAGAGATTTAGGGGATAAGACTGACATTGATGATACTTTCCCCGATGAGCATGTATTGGCTGCTTCACAAGACTTGATCCCATGGTTCGCAGATTTTGCAAACTATCTGGCTAGTGATATTGTTCCATCAGACTTGTCCTTTCATCAAAGAAAAAAATTCATGTACGATGTGAATAAGTTCTTTTGGGATGAACCGTACTTGTATAGGATTTGTGCCGACGGGCTTATTCGGCATTGTGTGCCAGAATGTGAGATGTTGAGTGTGTTGGAGGCATGCCATTCCTCACCCGTTGGTGGACATCACAGTGGTATCCAAACCGCTCATAAGATATTACAATGTGGTTACTATTGGCCAACTCTTCATCAAGATGCTCATCAATTTGCTAAAGCATGTGACAAATGCCAACGAGATGGAGGCATTTCAAGAAAGAAAGAGCTCCCTCTAAACACCATTCTTGTGATTGAGTTTTTTGATGTTTGGGGTATTGACTTTATGGGCCCTTTTGTGAGTTCTCATGGAATGAAGTACATTCTAGTAGCAGTTGATTATGTATCTAAATGGGTCGAAGCCATCACCCTCACAAACAATGAAGGGAAGAGTGTCACTGCTTTCTTGAAAAAGAATATATTCTCTCGTTTTGGCACCCCAAGGGCCATTATTAGTGATGGGGGCTCCCACTTCTGCAACAGATTGTTCAAGGGGTTATTGGAGAAATATGGGGTTCGCCATAATGTGGCCACTCCTTAACACCCTCAAACTAGTGTGCAAGTTGAAGTGTCGAATCAGGAGATCAAACAGATATTGTCAAAAATAGTGAATGCTAGTAGAACGGATTCGTCAAGGAGGCTTGATGATGCTCTTTGGGCCTACTGGACAGCATATAAGACTCCCATAGGTATGTATCCATACCAACTTGTATATGGGAAATCTTGTCGTCTTCCGGTTGAGTTAGAGCATAAAGCCATGTGGGCTATGAAGAAGTTGAAAATGGATTGGAGTGAAGCTGCAGAATGGTTAAATGGGTTGAATGAACTCGATGAATTTTGCCTGAAAGCCTATGAAAGTTCAGCCCTCTACAAAGAAAAGATGAAGAAGTACCATGACAAAAAAATTTAAAAACGAGAGTTTATGGTCGGGGATTTGGTGCTTTTATTCAATTCCAGGTTGCTCTTGTTTCCGGGCAAGCTCAAGTCCAAATGGACTGGTCCTTACTTGGTTACCCAACTACTCCCTCATGGAGTAGTTGAGTTAGAAACTAAGGAGGGTGTGCGGTTCAAGGTGAATGGACAGCGCATAAAAACCTATTTTGGGCATGCTGAATCGGCAAATGAAGTGATTGAGGCATACTGTCTTGATGAAGTTTGAGTAATCAAGTGTCCCCAGTCGTGCCGTGACATTAAATCAGGCGCTTGTTGGGAGGCAACCAAATACTTATAGTCTTTTTAGTAATGGTAGCATTTTTCTACTAATGGGTTTTTAAATTTGCAGGCAAATCACCAGGAAATTCTGCAGAAAATTACTCTGCAGTAGTCACTGACGGATACAGCGACGGACCATTGCGCCTACGACGGACCGTTGTATGCCTCTGTCGTACCAGGTACATCTTTCTGTTATTTTCAAACTAGGGCACACATGACGGACCCAACGACGGGTCATCACAACTGCGACAGACCGTCGTCGGGGAACCGTAGCGTGGTTAATGAGGCGTACCTGACCCGACCCGACTCGACCCGGTTGGAGTTTATTATAAAATTTCACCATTTAGACTCCCCAACCACTCATTTCACCCCATTCCTACATTATTCCTCCCATTTCCCTCTCTTTTCAACTTCCACAATCTCTCCCTCTATCAACCGATCATTCCCCACCCCCACAATTCGCCAAAGCCCTAAAAGTGATAATCTACTAGTCGAAGTTGCTGCTGTGGGTGTCTTCCTGGTCACCGAGTACTTTTCCTTTTTGTTTCCCCAATTCTAAGGTATGTGTCTCTAATTTCTACTCATTGACCTTGCATTTTTATTTATTAATTAGTATTAGCTTAGTTGTTCTTGATATGTTCGTTTCTTTTATCTAAGATTATGTCTAACCTAGGTTACAAATGTTCGAAATTGCCATGTTTCCAACCCTAGACATAGGTTCTTTCACATTTCTAGTTTCCTAGGTAGTTGGGTTAGACAAATGTAGGTTCACAACACTGCAAGTTCGATTTGGGTTC
Organism: Solanum peruvianum; assembly: GCA_027705065.1. Classification (NCBI taxonomy): domain Eukaryota; kingdom Viridiplantae; phylum Streptophyta; class Magnoliopsida; order Solanales; family Solanaceae; genus Solanum; species Solanum peruvianum. Next base: position 29,145,695 of record JAKWJD010001766.1, read on the forward strand.
ATCGGGGATGAATGGGGTACTCTCGTTCTGTCACTGATATACAGAATGAGACCCCGATGACGGACCGTCGTGCTCACGACGGACCATCGTATGGTCCGTTCCAAAAGCCCTCGTACCCTGTTCCAACGGACACATGTGACGGATCGTCGTCTTTTCGACGGTCCGTCCTGCACAACCGTCCTGGTTGTCAAAGACCCCGTTTCTCAAGGTCTCTCTCCATTTTTCCAAGTGTCCTTCAATTCACACATGTAACGGACCGTCGTACCCACGACGGTCTGTCCTGCATGACTGTTATGATGGTCAGAGACCCCTCTCCTAAGGGTCTCTCCTTTTTTTTCTAAGTGTCCTTCAACGGACACATGTGACGGACCGTCATACCCACGACGGTCCGTCCTGCATGACCGTCATGACGGTCAGAGACCCCTCTCCTAAGGGTCTCCATATTTTTTTCAAGTGTCCTACGACGGAAACCTACGACGGACCATCGTACTTATGACAGTCCGTCCTGCACATACCGTCATACTAGTCAAAGACTCTCCTTCAGGTTTCTCCATATATACGTAGTTTAATTAAAACACGATGGATCCCATGACTTTCCGTCATAGTCACGACGAGCCGTCACCAGGCCCGTCGTGTGTCCCTGTTACCATAGTAATGACATACTATTTTAATTGTTTTTGTGCTTTTTGTTGTCTTGTTTGCCACTTCTCATACTAATATTGATCCTTTACAGGTACTATCTACTATGGCACCCAAGCAAGACAGAATCTAAGCACGTGGGCGATCGAAGTTTGTCGCCCCGTCTGCCCGCATGGTTATTGGCTCGGATGATGAGCGTGACCCCGAGTATGTGCCCCCCAGGCACTTCCACCCCTTCTCGTGCTGCACGTGCTCCTAGAGCCACACCCAAAAAGGTGGCGTCCGGTGTAGTCACTGCCTCCCAGTCTGATGAGGAGCGCACACTGACCGGCACACCTTCTAGGTCAGCCACAAATGAAGAAGGAGCTTCTTGCTCCTTAGGAGTATCGTGGTCCGAGTAAGCCTCTGGCTCTGTTGAGGTTCCCGCACCCTCCACCGCTGCACCGTCGGCCTCGTCTGATGGGGCTGACAGTTCGGAATCGACATCAGGTTCACTTGCTCAGGCCCCCACCCCAGCCACTGACCAGCCCAACCGGTGGTTTGTCGACGGGCAATTTCAAGTCTACTCCAACGCCAATTTCCTGACTGATAAAGGAGTGATGACTCGAACACTCACCTTGGAGCAGCGGGTCCTTACAGGGAGTCTCCCGACGATGCCTGAGATCCACAATCTCTTCACCAGACATCGCTTGGAGTGGACAACACGTCCTTTGGGACGTTACAGTGAAGAAATGGTCCGAGAGTTCTACGCATCCTACGTAGCGACTCTCCGATCGCAGATAGATAGGCGGGATGCGCCCGCTAAACAGGCCCCACTGGAGCAGGTCCGAGTGCGGGGCGTACAGGTTGACATTTCCATGCCTTCCATCCACCGGTTTCTATACGGCGAGGGTGTTAATGCTACTCGGACCCCTCTCACTACCGAGTTTGACTACCGCTGGCATATAGTTAAAGATGGCCAGTTCCTGTGCGAGCCATCACTGAGAGAGACCACCAAGAGGTGGATGGTCCTGCACCTGTCAGTTGATGGAGAGGGTGCCGACTAGGTAACTGAGCCAAAGGGGGCCATCAAGAAGGCCAACCTCACATTCACGGCGAAGTTCTTGTGGCTGATTGTCCATCACTCCCTTTCCCCCTCAGCTGCTGATAATATCGTTACATGGGATCGAGCGGTGTTGATGGCGGCGATGATAGCCGGGTTCGAGGTGGACTTTGCATGGCATCTACAGGTAGTCATGCACGAGATGGCTTTCAAGGTCACTACTACTTACCCTTTCCCGTGCATGATCTTTGCTCTCTGCAGGTCCGCAAGTGTGCCTATATGGCACATAGATCAGCTCAAGACCCCGCAGGGTACTGTTGACGTCGGCCTCATCAAAGACGAGGCCAATGAGTTTGCTCCACATAGAAATCCCCATCCACAGCTGCCCCCACTTGCTGATGATCTTGCTGATACAGTAGCCCAGGCCCGCACGGCTACACAGGCGGCGTCCACTGACACTACCTCAGTCGAGTCTATCCCGGGTAGTAGCACTGCCCCGAGCTCTTTTCGCACAGCCCCTCTACCGGCACTGGTCCCGCTTGCTAGGGTCCAAAAATTAGAGGCGCAAATGGCTACACTTCAACATCATATCCAGCCGTGGATGCAGAACTCTATTACTGAGTCAGAAGAGCGCCTAGAGCAGAAAATGGTACAGTATATATAGCGGAAGATCGATGAGGTTAACCAGCGCTTGGACGCCTTTGAGTTGAGGGTGCTAGCCCGACCAGCCCCTCTGGGGGATGTCGACTCTTCAGGCTGCAATTGACAGTCTTCGTGCAGATATCGACACGATCTTAGAGGCTAGGGTGCCGGAGTCTGAGGCCCCTTCTGTCGAGCCTGCTGAGGACATAGTGCTAGCGGCCCTATTCGCCACCTCAGAGATTCCACCACCTCCCCCTCGAGAGACTGCCAAGAGGCGTAGGGGTCGAGCAGAGGATGAGACGCGAGCACAGAAGAAGGAGCGCGATAAAATGATAGAAAGTGGAAGGTTTATCCGATATGTCAAGGAGGGCAAAAAGTCACTAAACTACGCCTAAATATACCCTACCTGACCTTGAGCCTATGTTACTAGCTAAAAAAGTCCTATCGTGATCCTAAGGGTTGTATAACGAACTTAAGGTAGTGAAAATAAGGGCAAGCTTATGGCAATAGGTATGAATGAGTGTGACTTTATTCTGAGAGCGAGGGTTGAAAATTAATCCTTATACTCAAACTGAAATCATTGTGTGAAAAAGGAGGATTTTGTTTTAAAGTGAGGACACTAGGTTCAATACCGGAATTGTTAGTACCTCGGTGAGAAATTGAAGAGCATAGGAGTGAGTGCATGGTGAGTCTGTGCCATGTTCTGATCCCACATAATTCAAGCCTAATAGTGATAGCATGCATAGATTTGATGAGATTAATAGGGATTGATAGCCAAATGATTGCAAAGGATGAACCATGGATACTATTGTACAAAGATTTTGTATTGAGTCATAGCGCGTCGCTTGAGGACAAACAACGAATTTATGTTAAGGGTGTTGATATACCGTGGTTTCACGGTATAATTAATAATACTGTTTATGCTAATGTTTATATAGGTTTCTTTTTATTTTGCAGGAAATCTGTCCAAAGCTGAATGCGGAGATTTTGAGCGAAGAAATGCAGAAGAGACAACCTACAGAGCTTATGACGGTCCGTCGTACTTGTGACGGTCCGTAGTGGTAGTGTAGTGCAGCTGCTGAAGGAAGATGGGGAAGTCTGACCAAGTGTGGGGTTACGAAGCTTGTGACGGTCCGTCGTGTCTATGACGGTCCATCCTGCAGGTTCGTCATAAAGTTCAGAGAAGTAATTCCAGTACCCATATTCCAAGAGTTGATGTGTTTTGGAACGAAGGCCCTCAACGGACCGTTGTGTTTATGACGGTCCTTCATACTTGCCGTCGAGGGTAATGAAGAACAGCAGCAGGAGAAATTGCATAAGAATAGGACAACGGAGTCCATGACGGTCCATCGTGAACATGACGATCCGTCGCGAGGTCCGTCGACCCAACCACGTTTTGGAAAATTTCTAGCAAATAGAGTCCTTGTTTAATTAGGTTTTTATTTTTTTATGAATAGTTCGAAAAACCTCATTTTTGAGGTTAGACTCGGGATAGTTAGACTCGGGATAGTTAGACTTTGGATCGTTGTTTTACTCTTAGATTGTTAAACTTCTGACTATCATTAGAATTTTTGTGAGATTATTGATTACTTTGAGATTCTTGCAAGTGATTTTTGGTGATTAATCAAGCAAACTTTCTGATTTTACTCTTCCTCATTAAAGTAAGTACATGAATTCTTATATAATATATTTGAATATTGTGATTATGACTATGGGTAGCTAAACTCCATAACTAGGGTTGTGGGAACCATAGGCAAATAATAAGATAAAACCTAACTAAAATTAAAATTCTAGAATGGTGTCTTGCAGGTATTAATAATTCTTTCGCTTAGAAGTCTTTTTAACGGATGGCCAACGTTAGAACTCGCCTAATGCTACTTGCTGTACCAAGGAGGTAGATAATAGGAAAAGAATTATCAACATAGATTTAGTTTATACTATCTAATAGGCTAGTATTGATTGGTATGAGGTAATAATTTAGTCAAATATCGAATGTGATGCTTAATATGAGGTAAAGATAACGGTTAGGATAGCAACACACGTAGCCGGACCAAGGTGCGGAGTGAGATTTTCTACATGCCGGACCAAGGATTTAGAAATACATAACTTATCACTTTGCATGCAAGATACTAGGAAAGAATTGTTATAGTTAGAATTATCAAGTTATTAACCTGTGGGGAACACATAAACCATAGTTAATTTGATTAATTGATTAAAATCCAACATTCAAAGCTGTTAAGTGTCTCATTCAATTTCGGTAGTTATCTTCATTCATTTAGAAATAGAAACCCCTCTTTTATTGTTTTTACTTTCCAAGGATGTCATTGACCAAACAATAGTAATAACAGGTTGAAGTTAAGTCTAGACTATTTTCCTCGTGGGAACGATCCCAACCTCACTAGTTGGGTTATTTACTTGACACGACCGCTTTACTTCTTATTTGAGAAGTAAGTTTGAGCGTATCACCCAACATAACTCTGAGTCATCTTTGGTGGTTGAGGTGAAGTCCAAACAACAACTTCATCAATCAATTATGGAGTTAAAGGAATTGGTTTATGGTAAACTAAATTAATCATTCTTCTTAGAAGAGGATGGCGTCTTGAGGTACCAAGGGAGGTAATGTGTTCCCAATAAAGATAGTTTGAGGAGTCGGATCCTTAAGAAAGCTCATGGGTCCCGTTACTCCATTTATCCGTGTTCAACAAAAAATGTACCATGACCTTAAGTAAGTATTTCGGTGGGAAGGTTTGAAGAAAGACATATCGAAATTTATTGCTAAGTTTCCAAATTTTTAACAAGTAAAAGCCGAACATCAAAAGTCAGGTGGCTTTCCAAGTTCCTACTTGGAAGTGGGAAGACATCAATATGGATTTTGTAGTAGGGTTGCCTCGGACTCAAAGGCAATATGACTTTATATGGGTGGTAATGGATAGGTTGACCATGTCCACTCACTTTATTCCAGTCAAGTCTACTTACTCGACGGAAGATTATGCAAGGATCTTCATAGATGAGATTGTGTGTCGCCATGGTATTCCGTTATCCATGATATCAGATCGGGGTGCACAATTCACATCTAGGTTTTGGAGGTTATTCCTGAAAAGGTTGGGTAACAACGTGAATCTAAGCACCGCTTTTCATCCCCAAATGGATTGTAAAGCAGAGCATGCTATTCAAAACCATAAGGATATGCTTAGGACTTGTATTATTGATTTAAAGGGAAATTTGGATAAGCATTTGCCTTTGGTAGAGTTTTCTTATAATAATAGTTTTCATCAACCATATGCATGGCTATCTATGAAGCATTGTATGATATGAGGTGTATGTGTCCTATTTGATACTTTAAAGTGGGTGAGCCTTTGGTTCTTGGTCCCGATTTGATTTATATGACTTTGAAGAAAGTCCATATTATAATGAATCGCTTTCAAACGGCCTATAGTTGGCAAAAGTCTTATGCCGATCATAGGAGAATGGATTTAGAATTTTTAAGAAAGTGATAAGTTGTATTTCAAAATTTTGCCTATGAAAGGGGTGGTTAGATTTGGAAACAAAGGGAGTTCAATCCTATTTATGTAGGTCCCTATGAAATCTTGCAAAGGGTTGGAAAGGTTGCCTACGAATTGACACTTCCTAGTGAATTGGCTTCGGTTCATCCGGTTTTCCACGTTTCCATGCTTAAGAAGTGTATCAGTGATCCCGAGTCTATTCTTCCTTTTGAGGGTCTTGGTGTGAAATATAACCTCTCTTATGAGGAAACTCCGGTTCAAATCCTTGATAGACAAGAAAAGAAATTGAGAAATAAAGAGGTGTCTTCCGTAACGGTGTTATGAAAGAATCACCTAGTTGAGGGTGCAACATTGGAGGCCGAGGCCGACGTGAAGTCCCGTTACCCTCATATATTTGATAACTAAGGTTAGTAGTTCTTAGTAATAATGAAACTAGTTGTGCATTTTTATGTCATTACATTGAATTACAGTGGAATTTGTGCATTGGATTATAATTTGTAGTTTTGCTTGTTTTGAATCATGTTTTGCATTTCTATATGATGAGTCTTTATGAAATGATATGTAGCATGTTGATAGGTTAAACTTTATGTTTATAGGTTAAACTTTGGCATAATTTACTCATAAGTGTTATGTTGAACTCTTGTTGTTAGAAGGATATTCCTCATAATGAAATGTTGAGCCTTCTGTGTGGTAATTGAAGCTTTTTGAATTGCCTTTTGTAAGTGATATGGTTGATGCCGTTGTCTATTGTTGCTTGTTGGGCTGCTAACTTTGAGTCTATTCCTTCCTTAAAAAAATATTAGTGTCATTCAGAGACGAATGATCCTAAGGGGGGATATTATAACACTTTGAAAATCCAAGACGTGTTCTAGATCCTAACTTACGTGTCATAAGGCCTTGAAACTGTTTTAAGTTCCATTTTAATGAATATAAGTAATTAAAGAAGTCTAGAACCCAAAATGGCCAAGCACGTTCATGACGTCTAGAAACTAGTTCACCGAGGTACTAGCGTGCCTTAGCCTATTTGACTAGCTTTTGAAAGTCGAAAAATGATGAAAATTTGAGGAAGGGTGTCCAACATGTTTTTAAGTTGATTAATAGTCGAAGCTTCCGGGTACTAACTCCCCAAGTAACAACCAAGGGCCCTTGAGAAGGACCCTTGCATTTGGAGTCAAACACTGCCAGGCAGTGTGCATGCACCCATAAAAGGCCATCGACGGGCCGTGTATTCATCAATGGGATGTTGATTCCATCCGTCAACCAAAACTTGTCCAGTTCATTGGAAAGCCTTATGTGCACAGTCTCTGACTAAGACTACGGATGTGTAGTATGGAAATGGGGATGGTCGTCGACTCATAGACGGACCGTTGGTCAAGGTCTCGTCTTTGAGGGTCCAATTTCCTGCACGTTTTGACTAAATCCTAAATAATTAATTAAGTAGTTTGGTGGTCAGTCAGGGATTAAGAGAAGTCTAATTAAGTTAATTAACTCCCATATAAAGACCCCAACCCCATTAGACAAATGATAACTAATAAAACAAAACTCTCTTCGTTCTCTCTTCTTTCTCTCTCTAGGTGAAACCACCATTGAAGACAAAGCTAGGGGATGGTTTTTGGGTCTGTAAAAGGACTACTTCATCATCAATTCTTCATCAAACATCATGTCATAGGATCTTATACACCTTTGAGACCTTTTTCCTCAAAGGGTTCCATCAAATTAATTTTTGAAAATTGAGTTTCCAGTGGTTTCATCCAATCTAAAAATTGATGATATGAATTTATTTGGCTATTATTTATTTGGGATACTATGAATAGATTAACATGTATTCTAAATTAATTCTGATATATCATGATGCTTTGTTCTTTTTTGTAGAAGAGGACCTTTAACCCTTAAACCTAGGTTTGATGTTGATATAAATTAGATTGTATTGGTTCAATTTACTTGGTTATTGGTTGAATTACTACTTGATGATTTTATTATACTAATCATGAATGAATTAGGGTTAACTGTAGTCTTCCATGCTAGTTCTTGAGAAGATGGTCTAGGTTGTGAAGTATGTTGAGAATTGACCTAAGTATCTTGTCCTAAGCTATAATCTAGTATTGAATTTTTATGTAGTGATTACTCTAGCCTTGTTATAATGTTGGTTATTGAATTATGATGATGTTTACCCAAATTGAGTTGAATTGAGGGTTTGTGGTAAGACCTTGATGATGAACTATGAAGGACACTTGGTAAGTCTTACGATCCTTATCCTTTACTTGAAATTTTGATTAATTGTGATTAAGTCATGATGTTGTATTGGAGTATGCCTTGTATTGGTATTGATAAGGTGGTACGATGTTGAATCGAAATGTGTTGAGTGTGATTGTGAGGTATTGGCGTAAGATGTAAACGTTATAACGATGGTTAATGATTTGCCAATGTGCCTTATCATGATATGAGAATGTTATTGCTACTCTAACCTATATGAATTGTAATGAAAGGATAAAACTCATGCAACACTTATTGATCTATGATGATGATGATGTTATAAAAGCGATAGACCTTATGACCTACAATAACCTATGATGATTAATAAAGACATTAAAGACATTTCAAAAAGGGACTCTAGCTTAGCACGGAGTGAACTAGAGTGAGGAGTTCCCTTTCCCACATAGGGAAGGTAGGATCACTAATGTACTCTTGAGTTTGGAGACTATAATGCATGTAACTTAAATAGGGTCTCAACTATATCTCCTAGTTCTTGAACTAGGTTGCCCCCATAGAATTACTAGGTAGTGTATCCAGGTGGTTTTTATGTTCATGTTTTGGTATAACTTTGTCAAATAGTCCTCCTTCTTTTTTTGTAGGGTTCTATGACACTGGATTCCATATTAGCTTATGTGGTCTTTGTCGGTTACGGAAAGATGTTCCCAAAAGGGAAAATGAACTAAAGGAATTAACTCTAACTATGATAACCTAAGGGGTCTAGCTTAGTCTTGATAGGGATATGGTAATCTACCTAATCTTTGCATAAGTTAGCCTTGAGGGGAGTCGTTGGAGGATGCTCTTATGTATGAATATGCTTATGATGATATATGATTTGTAAATGATGAACTTGCACATTGTTGATATTATATGATAATTACTTTCATTTATGTATATGTGTTGGTCTATATGGTTAAAGTAAGATGATATGTACTCTTAACTTGTATGTTATGTGAAGTAGGATGTTGGTCTTGATTCTTATGGGGTTACTTGATTGAGTAAGGTTATGAGGTTTTGCTTGGTCATTGCACTTGTTGAATTGATAGGGGTTCATGGGTAATTGTCTTGCTTTGGTTATTTTGAATTTCACTCTTATACATGCTTGTTACTAATATGACTTGATGATAGAGTTACTTGAATATGTATTCAATTATATCATAAGCATGTTGACTTGAATAGTTTTAGTGTTCTTGGTGTTGTAATGTATATGAATATGACTTAATAAACATGCATTATTGGTTTGTATGGTCTTGTTGAATATGCATAAGTGTTTCCAAAGTAAATTGCATACCTTTATGAAATGTCACTTTTCTTAGCATGATTTAAAAGTATGTGTGCATATATTCTCATACTTAGTACAAGTGGTGTACTAACCACATTTCTTTCTTTTCCCTAACATTTTAGGTTCCAGTCGTTGAAGTGCTTAGAAGACGATTTGAAGAAGGCTTGGATATCTTATTCATCCAATAAGGGTAGATCTTCAATTTTCGTGGGAGATGCAACTATCAAGCTAATGGAGTTGTTTTGAGTTTAAGACTTATGTTCTTTCCCTTTCATTTAGTATGAAACAATGTATAGCCCATGTGATGCTTTCTTACTTGATGTATGGGTTACACCCAAGTTATTACACTCTCATTAGATGGTTATGAGATGAGATGACTATTATGACTGTTATATTTTATATACTTAAGTGCAATAAAAGTGGAAGAGTAATTTATCTTCCTATGCGAAGGGTCTATGTATACTCGATATTTATATATACTATGTGTATGTTGAGGTCTATGCAAACCTCCTGGTATATGTAATTAAAAATTTTTAAATTTTTCGCTAAATCTGACCTATGAATTTAATGATGTAAGATAACAGGATAGTTTTAGTCCTTAATGAGGTCAACGATGTCGGTTACGTCTAGAGGCTATTCCCGAATGTGACATTGGAGCTCATTGATATCGAGAAGAAACACCTCAAAACAAAAGAGAATAATATATATTAGTGTAATTAAACAATGGTGTATCGACATGCGAATGTTCGTCAAGTATTAGGGGTGTTACATTTGGGGTCTTAAAAAAATGAAGAAACGGGGAGGCGGTGGTGGCTGTTTTAATAGATCTGTTGGCTGTAGGGAAATGGAAGTTAGGAAAGAGTCGAGGATTTGTTCATGGCGGTGGACTAATGGAGGTCCGGTGAGCTCACCGGAAAAATAATAAACAATGAAAGCCCCATCTATTGTGAATAAACACTCCGAAATCACACTTAAACTAATAGCAAACTATTCTTTAAATAGAGAATAGAAAACCACCGATTAGTAAAATATTTGTGGATGAAATCTTGTTCATATCTGAATGAATTTCTAAACTTTGTAAAATATCAATATGAATATTAACAAATGTAGCAGATAAAATGAATAGGAACAAAAATGTTACGAACGTAACCAATGACATGTAAAAATGAAATTTAAAAGAAATAAAGATTTTATAAAAATGAACAAATTCAACCAGTTGTGAACAAAAAATATTAACATAATTAACTAATAAAAAACCCCAATATTTTGAGAATAACGATAATTATCTAAAAATTGCATAAAAAACTACAAAACGTGTATTTTTAACTTTTCTAAAAATAAAAAATTGAAAAGCATTAACTTTAGAAATATCGAACCAAATTTGATGTCAACACAACTTAGGCTCAACCGGAATTTATTATCACCTTATTGCTTTAAGATATTGTGGTTCATATGTTAGGTATCCTTGGAGGGATGGCTAGGATGGTAAAATTGTTTGTTACCTCTGATGGCTCACACATTTGATTCTTAGGTTACACTCCACATGAGGTAGTTGCTCGAGGTTCTCATAATCCAGGGACTCAATCAACTGCTATTATAACTCCTCGATTAGATAATATGGTACTGCTAGGTGTTGCATCCCATTTGGGTAACAGGCCTTTCGTGAACATTTATGAGCAAACGATGTTTGGAAGGTTCAGGATGTTGATTCCTTCGATCTATACGGGTGACTTAATTTAGGATGCATCAGAATTTATAGTTACCTGCAATGGGAGATTTTATAACCTTAGATTGATTGAGTCTAATGGAATTGACTACACGATGTTCAAAATCACAAGACTTACCAAGCAGTGGTGGAGGGATTATATTAATAGTAAGCCAGTTGGGTAACATCCACTATTTTGCTAGATAAGTTTATTTCACTCTATGAGAGGAAGAGCTAGAAGTTTATGTTTGTGTGCTTGTAGCAATATGGTATGTCAATCGCAGAGTATGAGGTTAAATTTCATGCCTCGACTAGGCACACTTTTATGATACTTCCAATCGAGACTGACAAAGTGAGAAGGTATTTAAGAGTTATTAATTTGCGCACTTGGGTAGTACTCCTCCTAAGAGTCGAGGTTACTCAGGGTAACTTGACACTCTTAGTTTGACAAAACTATTCATGTTGCGACACTAGCTGTTAGGGCTAATTTTATTGGGCATAGTTCTGCCAGTTCAATACATACTTCACATGGTTCATCTTCTAGACCAGTAGGTCATGATGGGCATTATGGTCATTCAAGTTCCTCTCATCACCATACATTTCATATTTAACATTGTACTCTTATTTAGTATTTTCGTATAGTCAAGTTTCCAATTAATGAACATAAAGTATTTTATTTTAAGTAATTTATTAATATGAGCAATAGAAATGAATTATTTACTTTGTTTTCCTTGTTGGTCAAATTTACGTTTTCTATACTAATAATTTTTAAGGGAAAAATAAGAAGAATAGAGTCATTTATGCATTGATTTTGTAAAATTATAAATATTAAGGAATATTAAGAAAATACATAAAAAAAACCGTGAACTTTGCCGCATAACTTACGTTAACACTGAAGTTATACGGATGTTTATCTACCACCTAATTTTATTTTACATGAATTTAATATCATCCTAACGGATGAAGTGGTAAAAAAAAGATTTTTTCACAAAGAGCGTTAATTTGTTTTAAAAAAGTTATGGTCACACTTTATATATATATATAGATATATATATATATATATATATATATATATATATATATAATATATATATATATATATATATATATATATATATATATATATAGATATATATATATATAGATATATATATATATATATATATATATATATATATCTATATATATATATATATCTATATATATATATATATATATATATATATATTATGTGTGTGTGTGTATGTATGTGTATATATAAATATATATAAACATTTAAAGTATATTTTCTCGTTAAACACATAAACAAAAAGAATTACATTCAAGACCAACATAATGTTTTTTACTCGTTATTTTGGAGATATGATTTTTCTTAAAGTGTTATGTAATTTTAAAAAAAAATAAAGACTTGGGCATAAAAGAAGATAACGTTTTGTCAACCGATCAATAATGTCAATGGTTGACAATGGCGATTGAATAAATGGGTAGAAACGGGGTTTTTTTTTTAAAAAAAAGAATCACTACATATAATTTTTTTTAAAATTATTTAAGAATTAGAACTTGATTATTATATAAAAAATAAAAAAATTAAGAGCACTGACAATCAACAATGGCAGTACATGTTAGGTAGTGGAGCCTGATTAATTTTAGGTTTTCCTATTAATTCTCTATTTTAGGTTTTCCTATTTATTCTCTATTTTAGGTTTTCCTTTTTATTCTCTTTAACCAAAAATACTCTGATTTATTAATATAAATATACCTCACCGCCGTGGAATTTTATTCACGGGGTTTTACCATGAAATATTGGGTTTTCTCTCTCTCTCTAGATTTCTCATTTCTTTCTCTTTAAAGTTCTTTTGTTCTTCATTGATCTAGTGTGTGTGCGTGAATTCGATCCTAAAAACGGGTATCAAAGCTAAGGAGATTCAACACGATCACAGAAGATGGATAGTTCGAAGCTTTGAATCAAGAAGTTTGATGGATCCGATTTCAGTTTCTGGAAGATGCAAATCGAAGATTATCTGTACCAGAAAGATCTTCACGAACCATTGACCGGGGTGAAGACGGAATCCTTGACGGAGGAGAACTGGAAACTCAAGGATCGCCAGGCTCTAGGGTTCATCCGGTTGACTTTGTCAAGAAACGTGGCGTTCAACATCGTGAATGAGAAGACTATATCCGTTCTGTTGAAGGCACTGTCAAACATTTATAAAAAACCATCGGCTATGAACAAGGTATATTTAGTGCGTAGATTGTTCAATTTACAGATGTCTGAGAATGGATCCATTTCTTATCATATAAACGAGTTCAATATGATTGTGACTCAACTCAATTCTGTGGATATTAATTTCGAAGATGAAATTAAGGCGTTTATTTTGATGTCATCTCTGCCCGAGTCTTAGGATACTGTTGTTGCTGCGATTAGCAGTTCCCGTGGATCTGAGAAACTGAAGTTTGATGAAATCCGTGATGTTGTTCTTAGCGAAAGTATTCGCAAATGAGAAGTGGGAGATTCATCGGGCAGTGCTCTCAGCGTTGACTGAAGGGGGAGAAGTAAGACGAAGGCCAAAATCAACATGGTCGATCAAAATTAAAGAATCGAGCAAAATCACTAAACAGATCAAACGTGACTTGTTGGAACTGTGGAGAAAAAGGGCGCTTTCGGACGAACTGTACAAAGCCAAAGAAAAAAGAAAATCAGAAATTTGGAGATGACAATGATTCTGTAAATTCAGCAGAGGACATTGGGGATGCTCTAATACTTAGTGTGAACAGCTCGGTTGAATCATGGATTTTGGATTCTGGTGCATCTTTCCATTCGTCTCAAAGCAAGGAGTTGTTCCAAAACTTCAAATCTGGAAATTTTGGAAAAGAATATCTTGCTGACAATAAAGCCTTAGAGATTGAAGGAAAGGGGGATGTTTGCATAAAGACCACCTCGGGAAACCAGTGGACAATGGAGGGTGTCAGATATATTCCTGGGATCAAGAAAAATCTGATCTCTGTTGGTCAGTTGGATAGCACGGGATATGCAGCAGAGTTTGGGAAAGGTTCGTGGAAGATCGCGAAAGGTGCTATGGTAGTAGCTCGTGGCACCAAATCTGGAACCTTGTACACCACTGCAGGGTGTATAAACATGGAAGCTAATACTGAAGGTGCTTTCGGTTCAGGTCTGTGGCATAACAGACTTGGACACATGAGTACTAAAGGAATGAAGATGCTGGTTGCAAAAGGAGAATTAGAGGGTCTGAAGTCTGTTGATATGGGTCTTTGCGAGAGCTGTGTTATGGGCAAACAGAAAAGAGTAAGCTTCACAAAGACTCCTAGAGAGCCAAAGAAAGTGCGGTTGGAAATGGTCCATACAGATGTTTGGGGACCATCTCCTGTATCATCAATTGGAGGATCTAGATTCTATGCTACCTTCGTTGATGATTTCAGCAGGAAGGTATGGGTTTACTTCCTGAAGCATAAGTCAGATGTGTTTGCAACTTTCAAGAAGTGGAAAGCTGAAGTTGAGAATCAGACCGGTTTGAAAGTCAAATGCCTAAGGTCTTACAATGGAGGAGAGTATGAGAAATCAGAGTTCAAGGCATTATGTGCAGCTGACGGAATCAGATTGATGAGAACAGTTCCTGTAAGGCAAGGTAGAATGGAATTGCTGAGAGGATGAACAGAACATTGAATGAGGGTGCAAGGAGTATGAGGTTGAGTTGGAGAAGAGTAACCCCAGAGATGTTGACGCAGATACTCAACCAACTCATACTGAAGAATGTGAAGTGGACTAAGTTACACCTGAGCAGGTGTTAAGGAGATTATCCAGATCCATCAGGGATCCAGAAACGTATTCACCTTCATTACACTATCTATTGTTGACTGATGAGGGGGAACCAGAGTCTTTTGATGAGGCCCTACAGGTGGAGGATTCGATCAAGTTGGAGCAAGCCATGGATGATGAGATGAGGTCACTTGAGAAGAATGACACGTGGGTGTTGACTGAGTTACCTGCAGGGAAGAGAGCTTTGCTGAACAAGTGGGTGTTCAGAATCAAGACTGAACCAGATGGCAAAAGAAGGTTCAAGGCTCGTTTAGTGGTTAAAGGATATTTACAAAGGAAAGGTATTGATTATGCTGAAATATTCTCTCCTATTGTGAAGTTAACCTCTATTCGAATTCTGTTGAGTATTGTTGCATCTATAAAAATTTTCATCTAGAGCAAATGGATGTAAAAACAACGTTTTTACATGGAGATCTGGACAAAGAGATCTATAAGCAGCAACCGGAAGGATTTGTGGTTCCAGGCAAGAAACACATGGTGTGCAAGCTCACCAGGAGCTTGTATGGACTAAAGCAAGCACCAAGGCAGTGGTACAAGAAGTTTGACTCCTTCATGACCAAGAGTGGATTCTGCAAAGCTGAAAATGATCCTTGTTGTTACTTCAAGAAATATACTGATTCATATGTCTTTTTACTCTTGTATGTGGATGATATGTTGATTGCAGGATCTAGTATGAGGGAGATTAACAATCTGAAGTCAAGGTTGTCTGCAGCGTTTGAGATGAAAGATATTGGTCCAGCAAAACAGATTTAGGGGATGAAGATTTCTCGGGATAGATCTGCTGGCACTTTAAATCTATATCAGGAGTTGTACATTTAGAAGGTGCTGAGCAGATTCAGGGTTAATGATGTTAAACCCAGGATTACTCCATTGGAAAATCACTTTAAATTGTCAAAGGAGCAGTCACCCAAGACTGCTGAGGAGTGTGATCACATGACACTTGTTCCATATGCTTCAGCAGTTGGTAGTTTGATGTATGCTATGGTCTGCACTAGACCTGATATAGCACATGCAGTGGGAGTTGTTAGCAGGTACATGGCAAACCCTGGGAAAGAGCATTGGGAAGCTGTGAAGTGGCTTCTGAGATATCTGAGTGGTACATCCAGTACTTCACTTTGCTTTGGCAAAGGCAAGGTGACTCTACAGGGTTTTGTGGATGCTGATCTTGGTGGGGATGTAGACTCGAGCAAGAGTACATCCGGGTACATTTACACCATATGTGGAACAGCAGTGAGTTGGATGTCCAGGCTTCAGAATGTGTTTCTCTTTCATCTACTGAAGCTGAGTATGTGGCAATAGCTGAAGCTGGGAAAGAGATGATATGGCTGGCAGATTATCTTGAGGAATTGGGCAAGAAGCAGAGCGAGAAGATTCTTTACTCAGATAGCCAGAGTGCCATATAGTTGGTGAAAAATCCAGTCTATCATTCAAAGATAAAGCACATCAAAAGGCGATACCATTTCACTCGCAGGGTAGTGGAGGATGGTGATATGTGCTTGGAGAAGATAGAGGGTGCAAAGAACCCTGAAGACATGTTGACGAAATGTGTTGATGTTGGGAAACTGAGGTTATGTAAAACCTCGGTTGGTCTTTTGTAGATTTTGCTATAGATGTTGCGGTGCGGTAAAGATGTTGATGATGAAGAGATTTTTTTTGAGAATGCATTTTTTGGATGACTGAGTCAGTCTCCAAGTGGGAGAATTGTTAGGTAGTGGAGCCTGATTAATTTTAGGTTTTCCTATTTATTCTCTATTTTAGGTTTTCCTATTTATTCTCTATTTTAGGTTTTCCTATTTATTCTCTATTTTAAGTTTTCCTATTTATTCTCTGTAACAAAAAATACTCTGATATATTAATATAACTATACCCACCACCGTGGAATTTTACTCACGGGGTTTTACCACGAAATATTGGGTTTTCTCTCTCTCTCTATATTTCTCATCTCTTTCTCTTGAAAGTTCTTGTGTTCTTCATTCACCTAGTGTGTGTGCGTGAATTCGATCCTAACAGTACACGAGTTGATCATTGAAAAAAATCACTGCTAATGACTTCATTTTTCCTTGAACTAATTCAAAACTAAAAATTAACTAGCATTTAAATATTATGAAATGGAAAGAAAGAAATGAATTTTCAAAAAAACAAAATTCAAAAATTAAATTTTAGAGAATTTCGTTTTTTAAAACTCAACTATAAAATCACTTTGCAGTGTTTATTATAACCCCTACAATAGAATATATTTTGTGACGATTTTATAGTGGTGGCTTATGATAACCTCCGCAAATTGCACCAATTTATGAGTTTTTTTAATGCCGCCTTTTATTATAATTTTTAGCGGTTTTATTGTCGAGATTTGTGATAACCTCTGCAAATTACATCAAATTGTAAAGCTTTGTAAATGCCACAATTCATTACAATTTTTTACAATGGTACAAAATAGTAAATAGATCGAAAATCTTGAAATATAGAAAACATTTTAGAAAACAAGGTAATCGTGGAATGTAGAAATACAATTGATTATATGTACTACATTTTAAATTAGCATGAGGAGAGAAAATTATGTTTTAAAATTGAATTGCGGTATCAAAGAGCAAACAATTTAGATATTTAGGTTAATTGTTTCGTGAAAATGGAATAAAAGATAAAAATGTTACTCCAATAATATGTAGTTGAATAGTTAAAATAAAAAATATATTGAGGTCTTATGTGATGTGTGTGTGTGTATATATATATACAGAAGAAAGTAAAAGCTAAATTTATATGATGACAATTATATTGTAATAAGGACTAGATCGGAAAAGCATAAAATATATTTCAATGAGATGAATATTTCAATGAAATGGATGTTAGATGTTCACTTATTCTCTTTGTAAGGGACTGTTTAGGCAGAAACAATGGAGAAAAAGGGGAGATATGAGATGGGTTTTGTTGGAAAAATTAAAATGGCGATGGGTTTTGAGGATTTCTTGGTCAATTTTGTATTAATCTGGTGGTTGTTGAGCTCTCTGGAGCAATGACTGTTCTCGTTGGAAAATGTAGCGGGTTTTTGGTGTCGTAACTCTTTCAGAGAGATACTACCACTTAACAAGAAACCTAATTTAATACCTGTGACATTTAAAAGAGATCAACGATGGGCAAACTGATTTTAATCTTGTTGAAGGATTGAAGTAATAACGAATAATTAGTTAAGTATGTATATCTTGCCCATTTAAATACTTTTTTTATGTCAAATTTTATATAGTGCTGAATATTAACTTATGACGAAAAAAGCCATCTCCATAATCTTTTAACCAAAAAACTGACGCGCTTTTCATGCATATATTTTCTTCACTCTTAAGGATGAAATAACAAGGATATTACCAACTTCCGAAATCATCCGATTTATGCTTCAAACAAACTTTCAAAATAGATCGTAAATTAGAATATTAAAAGCTTTGTGTTTACATATACAAAATGCAACAAAGCATATGACCATACTTATATTTCAATACATGGTGAAATGATTAAATCAGCCCTCAAACATTCATGTAAAAATGCAACACATTGATCATGTAGAAGTCCCAAGGTTTATACAAAATATAGATGCATATTTGCAAATATGATCTTCCTTAAGGCTTTCAAAATCTCCATCTCCAATTGTAAGCTTCACACATCCTCTCGAACATTCCTACTATAGAAACAACTATTGCTAAACATATAACTCACTGGTGCAAAAACTATAGGTTCAGAGCCCTCAGATTCACAAAGTTATCATTCTCAAGTGAAGAACATCACAATTGAAACACAATCAGTAAATTAAGTAAATAATATACAAAGAGTAGCTAGTTAGATATATGAAGATCAAGTCAAGAACGCTCATAGCACCATTTTTCACGAGATTCAACTTGTTTATCTAAGGTTATAATGTTCTTAGACTTGAGGGAAAACAAATTTAATGGACGTAGGTATGAAAATATATAGCTACAAGAGTGATCCTTATCAAAGGGACAAATGTCACAAAAAGGGGCTTTCCAAAAAGCCTACATATATACCTTATACCCACACTTCCAATGTATATGTAAATATAATTAGAAATTACGCAAATACCCCTATAAAATACTTTAAATTATGATAACACTTATGTTAAGAAAGGTTCCAAGTATCACAGAATTTCAATTCCCCAAAATAAGAATAAAATATATTGTAGTAATTAAGCAATGATGTATCAACATGCGAATGTTCGTCAAGTATTCAGGTTTGTTACATTTGGGGTCTTAAAAAAATGAAGAAACAGGGAGGCGCTGGTGGCTCTTTCAATCGATCTGGCGGCTGTTGGGAAATGGAAGTGAGGGTAAGGTAAAGGAGTTGTTGTTGTTAGTGAACTGGTGGAGGTCCACTGAGCTCACCGGAAAAATAATAAACAATGAAAGCCCACTCTATTGTGAATAAACAATCTGAATATTCTTATCTCTATAGATATCCACCACACTTTGTCTGAACGACCAAATTATTGTTTAAATAGAGAATAGAGAACTACTAATAGTAAAATTGTGGGTCAAAACCACCGGTTAATAAAATATTTGTGTATGAAAACATATTCAATATCATAATGAATTTCTAAACTTTGCAAAATATAAAAAAGAATATTAATAAATGTAACAGATAAAATTAATAGGAACAAAAATGTTATGAACATAACCAATGACATGTAAAAAATGCAATTTAATAGAAATAAATATTTTATAAAAATCAACAAATATTTGAAAAAACTCGTGAAAAAATAATATTAAAAGAATTAATTGACAAAAAATCCTAATATTTTGAGAATAAGGATAATTATCAACAAATTGCATTAAAACTACAAAAAAGTATATTTTTAAATATTTAAAAATGAAATACTTAAAAAGCATTAACATTAGAAATATCGAACCAAAATTTGATGTCAACACAAATTAGGGTCAAACGGACTTTATTAACTCCTTAATGCTTTAAGATACTGTGGTTCATATGTTTGGACTCGTTGGAGGGATGGCTTGGATGGTAACATTGTATATTACCTCTAAATGGCTCACACACTTATTTTTTAAGTCACACTCCACATTAGATAGTTGCTCCAAGTTCTCATAATCGAGGGACTCAGTCAGCTGCTATTATAACTCCTCGATTATATAATATGGTATTTCTAGGTTTTGCATCACATTTGGTGACATGCCTTCCATGAATATTTATGAGCAAAGATGTTTGGAAGGTTCAGGATGTTTATTCCTTCGATTACGGGTGACTTGAATAAGGATCATCTGAATTTATAGTTAAATGCAATGGCAGAATGCATAACCTTAGATTGATTTAGTCTTATTGAATTGACTACACGATGTTCAAAATAACAAGCCTTACCAAGCACTGGTCGAGGGATTATATTAATAGTAACCCAGATGGATCACCTACACTATCATGTTTCTAGATAAGTTTATCTCACGCTATGAGAGGGAGAGCTAGAAAGTTAAGTTTGAGTGTTTGTAGCAAGATATTATGTCAATCTCAAAGTATGAGGTTAAATTTCATGCCTCGACTAGGTACACTTTTATGATACTTCCCATCGAGACAGACAGAGTGAGAAGGTATTTTAAGCGTCTAATTATTTTGATCATTCAGGTAGTGCTCCTCCTAAGAATTGAGGTTACTCACTTGTCACTCTTAGTTTAACAAACTTATTCATGATGCGACACTACTTGTTAAGGTTGATTTTATTGGGCATACTTCTTCTAGTTCAATACATACCTCACATGGCTCATCTTCTAGACCTGTAGGTCATGGTGGATATTATAGTCATTCAGGTTCCTCTCATCACCATACATTTCATATTTACCATTGTATCCTTATTTAGTATTTTCTTAAAGTCAAGTTTTCAATTAATGAACATGAATTAATTTATTTTTAGTAAATAATTAATGAGCAATAGACATGAATTATTTACTTGGTTTTTCCTTGTTGGTCAAATGTATATTTTCTATACTAATAACTTTTAAGGGTGAAATCGAAAGAACAAAGTCATTTGTGCATTGATTTTGTAAAATGATAAATATTAAGGAATACTAAGAAAATACATAAAAAAAACATGAACTTGGCTGCATAACTTACTTTAGCACCGAAATTATACGGGTGTTTATTTACCCCCAATTTTTTTGCTGAATTTAATACAATCCTAACGGATGAAGTGGCAAAAAAAGAAGAAATGTTTTTTGAAAGAGCATTAATTTTTTTTTAAAAAAAGTGATGGTATATATATATATATATATATTGAATTTCTTAAATATACTGTTAATATAAATCACAAGTAAAACATAAAACACAATACTTAACAATATATTAATTATAGATGTCCAAACATAAGAAAATAAACTAAATCGTATAGAAAATAACTGAAAAGGGACAACAACGGTTAACTTCAACTTAGTTCCAATCATAAATAATTTGATTTTTTTGGGTTTTCGATTTTTATTTTTCTAAATCGAAACCAAACCAAAAATCCAAACAAAGTAAATTATATATCCAAACCAAATCAAGAATCCAAAAACCAATCCAAAAAATTAAAATTCGATTTGATTTGATTTGATTTTTTTATTTTTCCAAATAGATCACACCACCAGTACTTACAAATTCACCACAATCTTTGTTGATAAAACAGATAGAGAATAAATTACCTTGTCCATGTTGCTTTTTTACTTGTCAGAGTTACTTGAACTGATATTTGAAGATATATACTTTTTCATTTTATTGATTTAAAAAAAGTAATAAATTTTAATATTTTGTATAGTTTTTACTATCTGATTTTTTATTTTAAAATATTTTATTAATATAATTTAATTTATTTTTAAAGGTAGTCAAATTAATTTATAAAATTACACAAAAATACCATATATATTAAACAAAGGAAATAATATTTAAATCACTAGGTCAAACATTTTCTTGAGTATTTTCTGCAAATATTTTCTTCGTACATAATCATTCGAATCATGAATCATATGTGGAATGTTTTGAGTATTGTTCGATTACAAACTTAGGAGAAAAGCAGCGAATAAACATGTGCTAAAATGAAATGAGCATAAAATCAAATGAGCATTATTTATTGCTAACATTCGGTAAAAGCGTACTGCTTGTTATCCTTATTTACTTTTATCAATATTGATTATGGTGATATACCTTTTTTTTTATTCATATAAATATCTTTTTATATTTATGACCAAGGGTAAAGGAAGAAATAATAAATTAATTAATTATGTTTTAATTAATGACAAATATTGGGGATGTCTATTCTTAATAAGAATAATAAATATTTAGAAGTTAAATATAACTTTCAAAAGAATTTTGTGATCGCAATATAAAGTTAAAATTCATATAAGAGTAGGGATGAGCACTATTTGGATTAAATCAAAAAAATCAAATCAATTCTAATTTGGATTATTTTTTTTGAATTTCTGGTTTGATTTTTGATTTATCATTTACTTTATTTAGTTTTCTTGTTTGATTTCGGATTTTAAGGCTTCTTAATTATTATTAATTGTTCTTACATTTCTAGTTATATATAAGGATCCTTGGTTATTAATTAATCTAATATTTCTTGCCATATATTTTTAATGTCTTTTAATTATTAATTATTCTTATATTTCTTATGATGTATCTTTCTCTTACAATACTTTTTTAAGACTCCTATATGCCAATCATATTATATCAAATCTGTTGATCAATTAAACAAAATCATATCACATGAAATAAATAAAAGTTTAAAAGACAGGAAATCTAATATTAAGAAAGGCAACATATGACTTAATAGAACTAAATGACGTAGACATACAAAAAAAACATGCCAAGAAAATATTTATATAAAAATAAAAAGATAAAATTATAAAGAAGTTACCAAAAAATATTCTTCCTTCATTTTAAATCAATTGAATTATTGATATATTTTTTTTATATTTTAAATTTATTTCATTATTCAATTTTCTAAACTATTTTTAAAATGTTTTTTTTAAATTTATTCTTTATTAATTAGTATTGATTAGTTATTAATTATAACCTTGACAATGATTATTATTATTATTATTATTATTATTATAATTATTATTAATAATAATAATTATTATAATAATAATAACTAAATATTTAATTTATTTGTTTGATAAATAATCCAACAATTCAATTAATTTGAAATTGAAAAAATATTTATCAACTTTTCAAGTGGATATTAAAACCTCTAGAAATTCTAGAAGCACACGTGTAATGGTGTGGTACCTCCACTCTCTTTTTATCAAGGAAAAAGTACACTTGAAGAACCCCAATAAATATAACCAAGCAGCTATGTGTACTTAGGAGTCCAGATACAATATGGTCATGTTGATGACATTTGAGAGAAAGAAATCTGTCAGACCATGCCGCTGACTAAAGAAACTGCGGGATACTAATCAACATCCGAATTGAATGTTGCCTTATATTTTGAAGATTTTTATTTTTAGAGAAACACAAATAAGTTTAATGCAATGTTAGAACAAGTCAAAAAGTCAAGGACCTATAGTCTTAAGGATAGCTCGTTGCACACCGGTGGTGCAAAGATCGTTGGAACAATTGCAAGAGAGAGGTGATAAGTTCTAATTCAAACTTTTAAATAAATAATTATTTTGAATCATATATATTGTTATAAATGTCAATTTTTATTAATAGAAAAATTATTTGAGGCGCAATCCGATTGGACCTGAGATTTTTAAAAAGACTCATGTCAGAAAGAAAGAAAATGAGTCGAAGAAGGATGTGTGGGTGGAGGAAAGGGTTGAAGGAACTTTTGTAAGTTATTTAATATGAATAATATATATTAACTTATTGTTAAGTCAAACTAGGTCATTCTTTTTGAAACAGAGGAAGTAATAAAATACAAGCAATTGAAATTCATAAATATGTAGGTAGGAGAGAAAGGAGAATAAAAGTCACAAAACCGATTGAATATAAATACAAGCGATATGGAGGGGGCAAGTTGATCATACAATATTCAAGGGAAATTCAACAGTTGGGAAAATGACAAAGAAAAGTAGGAGGAAATGTAGGGAACGAGAATAGGGGAAGAAAAAAGGGAGGAGGAGAAAAAAATAAGAAATAACTGAATGAGATAAGCAAATAAACAGATCTATCATCAAGATATACAAAAGAATTGTGAGTGGGAAGAAAGAGCTACAAAGTTGTTGGTAAGGGCAGAATAGTAATGAGTAGTATAACAAAATTACTATGTGTCAATGATGATAGACAACTCTTATTCACAAATATTAAATTAGTTAGTTCACAGAATTATTTTTGGAAGATTAATTGATCTGAAGAAAAGAAACAAATCTACATATATTGTCCTTATTGAATCGCTTAAAGGTCCTCTGGAAACATGAACCTAAAGAAAAAATATCGAAAAAATGTCGTGGAAAATTGATTTTCCAAAATTTGGATGTGCAAGATCAAGTTGAAGGATACAGACCAACTTGTTTACATCCCTTTGAGAGGGTGCAATGTCGCGGTGACTCATTTAAAAATTGGAATTCAATTTATAATGAGTTAAGGGTTAAAAGGAAGTCGTCACGTAATTTAAGAAAAAATAGAAAATGAATTAGCAAATTGACTTAATAATGTGTATACAGAACCAATAAATTCTAGGTAACGGTTCAAGTCATTATGAAAGAAAGGGTTAGGCATCCTTCGAAATCTACAAGTGTTGGTCCCTATTGAATTCATTTTTTTCAAATTGAGAAGGAGGTAACAATAATATCCAAGTATAATAAACATGCAATATACACAAGTAATATGATAAAACCATACTACGATAATTAGTCTAAGTTTACCTATCGTCAATAACTTACAATAATAAATCGAGAATATAATTTGAACTTAATTCGAATATCTTTATTGAGAAGCAATTTCGGGGACCTGTAAAGACATTTTGTAAATGTGTTACTAATGAATGAATACGAATAAATCAAACACTAACTTAAAAATAAAATTTGTCTTATTAAAATGAAATATCTTTGAAATCGACGATAACTTCTTCATTGGTCATTATTAACAAGCGAAATATAAATATATAATTTTTTTCCATATTTTAACATTTAAAAGACCTCTAAAACCGACAGAGAGATTTTTTCATTTTCCAATTTTAACAAATAAAACTATTTAATAAACAACAAAATATCTAAAATTAACCTGAAACAAAATGAATAAACATAATAATAGTAAAAATGATAATACTAATATCAATACCAACACGAACGGTAACATCAATAACAAGACAACTACTAACAATTTATATCAACTTATGTAAGAAAAAGTAAAACATCAATATAAATGACTTAAAAAACAAACCAATAGAATGACTAAAGAAATAAAATAAAAATAAACAACCAACCCAAACTAGAGTTTACATCTAGTGTTGTTGTGAAACTTTACTTGGTCCGAACAAGGATGGGTGCTTTTGGTATTGAGTCGGTTCACTGGAGAAGAAACGGAGCGGCAATGTGGTTGACCTTTGGCTCGTTGGATCTCATTTATATTGTAACACCTCTCAACTAGAAAGAACTAGAAAAGAGATTAAAATCTTAAAATATTACTTTTTTGGGAAAGTGAGTTTAGGTCATTTTAAAATGACCATAACACCTAACTCGGGATAAATTTGAAGTAATTTCAGATATGGTTGGAAATTTCTTAGAATAATCTTTCAGCCAACGTCAAGTTTTCACGATTTATATGTCGTATGAGTGAGTTATGTCTTTTGGAAGTTGGGTTGTCGGATTAAGAAAAGTCCACTCTGGATTTGATAAGGGAAAAATTGTCTTTCCTTACCTAATTAATTAATTCATTTTAAGGAATAAATTGTGGTAAAAATAAGACTTCATTCATTTAAAAAAAGAGGAGAGAATTCATGCTAGAGCTTGGAGAAACAAGAAGAGAAAAAGAAAAAGGCAAGATTTGCCAAGATGGTTGAACTAACTTTAGGATTTCGTCGCGACTGATCCTTAAAAAGGTATGAGAGTCTTTAATAACATTGGGTTCGATAACCCACGTGCCAAGCTTGTTTGATTCATCATTATTTAATCCTATAATATTGGATCTTGAATGTTTTTGAATGTTGTTCTTGAAATGCTATTATTCTTGAACATAAGTTAAAGTTTATGAATCTCTTCAGGTAGAAAGCATTGTTTCTTGAGTTCTTTGGGTTAGATCTTTGTACATATGAATTGGATACATAGATCTAAGGTAAATTTGAGAAAATACATCGAATAACGATGATCCAAGGACAAGAAACGAATATGAAAATTTGATAGGTGTCACCTGGGCAGGGTCAGGAACGACGCACTTAATCTATG
Organism: Solanum peruvianum; assembly: GCA_027705065.1. NCBI lineage: Eukaryota > Viridiplantae > Streptophyta > Magnoliopsida > Solanales > Solanaceae > Solanum > Solanum peruvianum. Next base: position 29,171,956 of record JAKWJD010001766.1, read on the forward strand.
ACATAGGATTTGGGGTGGCATGCTTGCAGTGAACCTAGATAGAACCTCAGACCGATGGGCCTGACATGGCGCTCCCAGGACGCGCCTGAATCAACTTTTTAACCCAATTTTTGTATTTCAGTCTGATTAAGCCTTTCAAAAGTGTTTAACACATTCAAATGATTATAACTACTCTAAATGACTTCTAATCATATAAAAATCATCTATAAACATGAATTTACAACCTTGAATCCATATGTTCAAATTTAAGGAAAGTTAGAGCCAAGTCTAGAAGGTTCTTAAAGTCCTTTCAAGAAGTCTTTTACAAATGCTTTGAAACTTATTTTAAGACTTAAAGATGAGGTTGAGTAAAGAGAATAAATAATAAGAAAATATTTGAAGTTGCATAAGTCTTTAAAAATGTTGTTGAGGTAATTTTAAGACTTAAGATTGAGTTAGTTCAGAGTATGGTGAAGTCTTTTTTTAAAAACAATATATGGGAACTAATTATTCCCAAGGAAGTAGAAATGTTTCACATTTAAAATGAAGGGAAACTGAGATTTTCAAATAGCATTTGGGCTAGTTTTCAGGAAAGAGTAATAATTTTTTGAATGAAGAAAGCAGGGAAACTGAGATTTTCAAAATAGACTTTGAGCTAGTTTTGAGCACTAATCTCAAATCACAAAAGTAAGTATATTTTACAAAAATAAGAGCTATTGTAATGGCATTTCGAGTGTAGTATTTAGCACCGATATGTGGGAGAGTTCAGATAACTCCTATACCCCATAAACCATGTAGCCACCATGGGTAGAAAAGGGTCATACTTCTTAAATGATATCTTTAGTGCTTTTTAGCATAAACTGGTGGAACCATTAGGAAGTTCATGTCCTATATTGATGGAAACATGAAGGACGACTCTTGTAGCGTGAGGCAAAATGATGTATCATCACTTTAGCTCTTAAGTGATGGTTGTCGGTTAGAGAAACTCCCATATAAGTTAAATGTATGTGTATATATATACATTAGTTTATTTGTAATTTGACATACATCTCGGAATTATTTGGATCCTCGTATAGCTTCAGAATTTACAACATCTTTTCAAAATAGTTTTTCTTTATATTGCACTTGTGTTTAAATTGCTTACGTTGAAATGAGTTAGTTATGTTTAGTTAAGTTGAGATAGGTAAGTTCTTCACTATCTTTTACACTCTTTCTAGCCTATGTTGTTTGGGATTCCAACTCGCATACTCGTACATTACATGTACTAATACTAGTTGGCCTACATCGTATTATGATGCTAACGGAGGTAACTAGGATCGACATTCGGCGGACGGTTGATCCAGTGAGAATCTTAGAGTTAGTTGGTGAGCCTCCTTACATTCTGGAGGACATTTTTTATTATTTGATTTTATTTTTTAATTGTTAGGGTTATTGGGGGTCATGTACCAATATCCATTTTTGTTTTAGAGACTTCATAGACAAATAAAATTAGTTCTTGAGTGTAATCCTTTCTATTGTAATCTTTTAAGACATGAGTTGTCGTTTTGGCTAAGTTATTTCTTTAAGATATCTTTCATGAGTTTTATCTCTTGTTTAATATTTCATTGGGTAAATAAGACAGGCCAAGGGTTTGCTCGAGTCTAGTAATGGTGTTTGAGTCCTAACCACATCCTGGGTATAGGCTCCGGGCGTGAGAAACTTGATATCGGAGCACAGAGTTTAAGCATGAGAAACTCGAGTCCTAGTTATTGGTGTGAAGCGCGCCACATATATAATTAGGAGTCTAAAACATTTATGAAACTTCTTGCACGTATTTACATATGAAAATTCCTCCACAAAGAGCAGCAAGAGGTCTTCTTATTAGAAGGAATATTAACAACAAGAGGTACCCAATGCACCAGAAGTGCAACCCCAGAGAGAAGTCACTAATGACGAATTAAGAGAGAAAATTAGGTTGCTGAGTAGAGTTGTGGAAAATAAGGTTGGTCAGCAAAGAGGAGCTCGGCAAGAAAGGGTCGACACTTCAAGGATTCATGATTTCTTGAGGATGATCCCCCTAGTTTAACTGGTACAAGCACTACTGAAGATCAAGAGAACTTCACTAAGTAACTGAAAAAAGTATTTTTGGTGATGCATGTTGCTAACACTGAGAGAATTGAACTAGCTGATTACCTTGTTGACACTAAGAGAATTGAATTAGCAGTTTACCAACTCAAAGGTATTGCCAAAACTTGGTTTGATCAGTAGAAAGATGGTAGAGATAAACATGCACCACATGCGAGTTGAGCTTGTTTTGAGGCGTCTCTTTTCCCGAGAACGGAAAGTGGCAAAATACATGAGTTGCTCACAATTAATGATTCTTTTAGTCTGCATTTGTATGAGTTTATGTTCACCCAAGTATCTCGTTATGCTCCTAAAATTGTTAAGGACATGAAGAGTACGATGAGCTTTCTTGTTGGAAGATTGGGTCGTTCTTCAAGAAAAGAGGGTCGGGCATAAATACTTATTGGGGACGTGGACATTTTGAGGTCGATGATATATGTGCAACGTATAGAGTAGAAAAAGGTAAGGGATAGAGAGGAGTTCAAGAACAAGAGAGCTAAGACAAGGGATGAATCTAGACAACAGAAAAGCAATGGCAACCGGTCATCATTCTAGCAAAAATAGAAGGGACCTGGTAATGCACCTGCACCTAAGATA